>CAIGRB010060690.1:13521-25125 GCA_903798255.1 Fraxinus quadrangulata
TTGTGGTATTTCTATTAATTGTACTATATATTTATAAAATTTATTAATGAATTCAGTATTTTCGTTAATTAAACATAATAATTTATATAATAATTTATATAGTAATAAAATAAATAAATAAACAATTTTTGAGATAAATAAATTATTAAGAATGAAAAAATGGAGAAAATAATTAAACAATGTTCATTTAGTGTAATTTTTGGTGTATTGAGTTGGAGACAATTTTCAGATTAGTGCAAAATTTGATGAAAAATGGTACAAAATTTGCCTCAAATTTTGGTGTAGGGTTGGAGTTATTCTCTCCGCGTGAGCTTTCAAAGATACAGCGACCTTGGTTCACAGTGCTTATTCTATAGACTCTAAAATAATGGCCTAAGCAGCCTTTCCAGTGGTCCACATGTTAAGGATGGCTTAATTAATTGGAAAAATTCATATAACAGGTCTTAAGTATAGACCAAATCAGTTTTAAGAGAACAAGTTTACAATTCCAAAATTCAGGTGATAAATAAATAGTTAAAAATATTTTATTAATTAAATATATTAAAGTCGTAATTATATAATTTATTGTCAGAATTACGTACTTATAGATTATAACTTATTTATCGGTCACATATTATCAAATCAATTGAGATATTTATTGCAACTCAGGACTATGCTTCACCGTACGACGGGAATGGCCATGGAAGGTAAGTGTCGGCCTTGTGTTGTTATAACTGGATCCAGAAAAGCATTTTGATATTCAGTGTAGAAGAGAGTATCTTCTTCCTTTCGACCATAGAAAAGTCCTAATATTCATTCCACAATGATAAATTTTGATTCCCTGATCTGTGCTTTCACAGAATTTTAACATAAACAGGATTTTCTTTATTGTGAGACTTTTGCAGATCCATCTTTAAATTCCTTTACCCTTTCTTTGTGTCAAGCCTGAAGAATATTTATTCGACTTGCGCAAATCTCCACTCCGAATTGTATTGGAGTTTTATTTCGTGTCCATCCGAATTCCCTGACATGCACATTGGGAGATATTCCTTTGTTGTCAGATAAAGTGAACTTGAGATATAACAGTGAGAAGGAATTCTTCTCCATTAGTTTTATTCCTTTGTAGGATACCATTAAGTTTTATCTTATGTTATGCAGTGAAAGAATATAAGTTAAATTATCTGAAAGAAAAAAATAAAAATAAAAAATCGAACATTTGATATGTATCATTTTTTCACTTCTTATGATGCAATTATGTCATTCTTCAACGTTTTATCTTGGCTCTACTAGTTTTGAATAAGTATACATTAGTAACTAATTTGTCTAAACTTTCATATGATGCAGCCATGGGATTCTGGTTGTGGTAGCTGGGCATCACTTTGCCGTTGGAATGGCTCATCGATCACATTAAGCTGACTTTCTGTCCGAATTTTATTATTGGCCTCTCTGAGTCACAGTCCCCAACCTTTAGCTGATTTGAAATAGCATTATGCAATGAATTTGGCTTGTTAGTGCACTTCATATGAAGTGTTTATCTCTAGAACAGTACTCTAAATATGTGGAATTATGAATTGACCTCATCAAAATATTTTACAGCGTTGCTATTTATAAGGCATTATGCAAAAGCTTTGGAGGCTTTGATGCGGATGTAGTTGCTGCCATGGACCAGGTGCAACTTTAAAAATGCATAATGCTGCATTTGGATTTCCTTGCATCAATAGTTTTTTGTTTTCGTCGTTCATACTACGAATAATTAGTCATATCCTACATTCATAATGATACCCCATTATTATGTATACATTTTTGCAGGCAGCTCAGGATGGAGTCGATATTATAAGCTTGTCAATAACTCCAAACAGGCATCCTCCGGGCATTGCCACTTTTTTTTAATCCTATAGACATGGCATTACTATCAGCCGTAAAGGCAGGCATCTTTGTAATACAGGCAGCAGGGAATACCGGACCGTCACCTAAGAGCATCTCTTCCTTTAGTCCATGGATCTTTACCGTGGGTGCTGCTTCTCACGATAGGGGCTATAGTAACTCTATTGTCCTTGGAAACAACATAACAATTTTTGGAGTTGGACGTGCACTTTGGTCGGGGTTCCTTAGTTGTTGATTGACTTTTCTTTATTCTTTGATAAATATGGTATCAATCCAAAGATTAGTCATGCATAAAAATCTAAAAGCAATGTCTACAGCCTAAAAGCCTGAATTGGAAAAAAATAATATTGATGTACTACTTCTTTTAAGTATAAATTTTCAGGTCTGTCCTTTTACACTCATCAGCTGACTATTGAAATCATTTAGTTTTGGAGGTTACATACTAAGTTTATTGGTTTGTGTAACTATAAATATTAGACTAAATGTTTGGCTACTGACTATAATTTGTATGTAAATGGTCAAATCACTTTTTATTCACATATTTTTTAAGACCCACAAGTACTATCCAAATATTCATCGTTCATTTTTATCTATTAATAATTTAAACTGTGTATAAACAATTTCCAAACAAAGTCTCAATCTTAGATTACTCATCTACACACGAGATACTTTGTTTCTATTCAAGCTATCCTGATTTTAAACTGATATTGTTATTTTTATAACACGAACAGATATATTTAGTATTTCAATGCTCACAACTTTTGCATACTCCTGATGAGTTTATATTTGGACCATTGATGGTAACACTTGCCTCGCTTTGCTGTGATCTGCACCTTCAGTCACATGAAAAAATGTAATCACGTCACACTTCACATTGTCTTGGCCTGCTGGTTCCTGCAATTCACGCTTCAAATGAATTGGCTACTGTAAATGATATGTATGTTGGTGAATGTCAGGATGCCAGCAATTTTAAGCAGGCTATTGTTCAAGGGAATCTCTGATATGTAGCTACTCAGTCCAGTTTGTACTTGGACTATCGACTATCAAAAGAAGCTTTAGAAACAGCTAAAAACCTCGGTGCAGCTGGTGTTGTGCTCTACATGGATCCTTTCATCATTGGTTGAGATTGCCTGACGTTGTAATTCCGTCACAAGAGGATTCGAACGTACGTTTGTATTTTTATGAGTTTTAGGCTTTTAGCAATTCATGCAAATACATAAGCAGAGGTTTGCAAATCAGGGGTATGTTGGATATTACATATTTCTATTAGGTTGCCGTAACACTCCTACAATACAGAAAGAACTTTTAGGGGACGACCCTTTTTTGTGAGTCAGAGAGATGCGAGAATGTACACTTTTTCTCTAATATAGTGAAAACCTGCAACAGCTACTGCACGTAGATCTTACATTGAGGTGAAGTACTATAACTCTGTATTTTCTTGCTCATTTACAGATTGCTTGCTCTCAAAACATGGAAATAGGGTTTCAATCCATAACAATTTGCTTGGCAGGTTGTTCTCAAGTACTATAATTCTTCTTTGGAGAGAGAAGGAGTTACACAGAAAATTGTTAAGTTTGGGGCCGTTGCACGCATCTCTGGTGGAATAAAAGCAAATTTCAGCCGCTCTGCTCCGAAGATTATGTATTATTCTGCCAGAGGACCAGATCCAGAGGTCAGTTTCCTTGACAGTCTGACATACTGAAACCAAACCTTGTTTCACCTGGGAACTTGATATGGGCTACTTGGAGTTCCCGTGGTACTGACTCAAGTCGAGTTTCAAGGTACTAACTCAAACACAAGAAAAGCTTCAAATTACTAGTGCAATATATTCTTCAGAGATCTTGAAATAAGATTATGCAGGACTATGGTAAATCTTTAGGTGAAAACTTTGCTATAATGTCCGGAACGAACATGGCAGCTCATGTTGCTGGGCTTGCAGCCTTAATATGGCAGAAATTTCCCACTTTTCTCCCATCAGCCATTGCGTCTGCACTTTTAACAACAGCTTCAGTCTCTGATAAAAATGGAGATCCCATTATGGCACAACGTGCTTATGCGAACCCCAGATTTGAACCAATCTCCTGCTACACCCTTTGACATGGGTAGTGGTTTTGTTAATGCAACTGCCGCCAAGGATCCAGGCCTTACTTTTGATTTTCGAGTAAGTCAGCGCTTTTATCATAAAGTTTTACACATAAAAATTCTTGAAAATTTTAGGCAAAATGATTCAACAACAATTAGTCACTACATGGTTACATGTTTGTAACTGGAGAAGATTTTCTGTTGGTCTGAATCTGGCTATGACACAAGCTAAGTAAGAAAAACATGACATGCACATCAATAAAACTTTTTTAAATGGGAGGGTAAATACCGAAGTCAACTAAGAAAAGGAAAACAAATTGCTATTTAACTGCAGAAACAGCTAAAATAAAATTCAGGGAATTCGCTGATGTAGGACAATTGACATTAGAGTTCGAAAAAGAATTAAATCGAAAATTGGCGAAACGAGCTGTCTTGAAGAAACGGTCATAACTTTTTGCATCAGTGTCAGAATGACTATTATAATATGTTTTCGAAAACATCTCATAACTCTTTACAATATCTCAACCAGGTTTCCCAGTTGACGTCGTTTTCAGCTTCAAATTTGCAGTTTAAGGCAGCCTACCGGGGATATTTAAGTTTTCGCGTTTTAATTGTTTTAATNTTGAGATTAATTTCGTGAGAACTATATAATTTTCTTTCAAGTGAGAACGCTAGTAAACCCTAGAACTTTCGTTCTGCGTCATTCGCACGTATGTTATGCCTTTGTCAATTCTAATTCAACATATTTTGTTTTTAAAATTATAGTTATTATTGGAATCTGAGTGTGACCCAAATTCTTTGTTGAAGGCAATTGAGAGTTCTAACTAAAATGCAAGTTAAAAAATATCTATTTGAAATGCTATTGTGAAGTCCTATTCAAATTTCCTTAGCGAATTCTAATTGAAAGCTTATTTGAAGTTAGAATTTGTGTTAGACTTGAAGATGACATTTAGATGAAGAACATTAAGATTTTGGAGTAAACGACCCGAAAGTGGGGCGCTGTGATACCAACATCCCAGCTAGGGGTGGGCATGTGTTGGTTGTGTCAGTTTTTGCGTCAACCCAAACACAACCTAACATGATTGATTTGATCATAATTTAACTCAATTCAACCCGTGTAAAGGTTGAAACCCAACCTAATCAAGTATCAGGCGTGTTGGGTTAGGTTGGTCGATTTAGGACAAATTGTCAACAAAGATTAAGTATGCGGGTTGGATTGGACGGTTATAATTGACTCATGACTTATATAATATTAGGTCTCTATAGTTGCAATGACCAAAAAATCTAAATTATTTTGGCACTTCATGCCCGAAAATGTTACATGACAGATTGATATTAAATTATATGAAGTCAAGAAATTTTTTTTCAATTAAATATTTTTTTGTATTGAATGTGTATTTGATTATACTATTTTTCGTAAAATGCATTATATCAAAGTCTTATAATATTATCCTAAGAGTTTCCAATACTTGTGTCATATTCATGACTTCTCGTGTATCGAATTTTGCGTATATAGAATCTAGTTAATTGGTAGTATATAATTTGTGTATGGTTTCCTTAAACTTTTTAACTATTGCATAAAATTTCCCCATCAAGAATTGATATTTTAATCTAGATTTTTTTTTTAAATATTGTAACTCTTAGAGGTTGTGTAAAGAAACAAAGTAACTCAATTTTGTCCAAGCAATATCATAACACTTGTAAAGTTCATAAATATAGTCGGGTTGGGTTGGATGTGTTTATTCAATTTTCATGAGTTAACCAATAACCCGACCCAACCCAATCTATCTACACAACCAAACCACTCAACTCGTGTAAAAACAATAAAAAAATTGACCTAAACCAGTCGGGTTGGTTCAGTTTGGCCGATTTTGATAGGTTCGGTCGGGTTTTGCCCACCCCTAGTCACAGTGCCGTAATGCCAAGGCGATTTTCACCCGGCCCTGCGATGCCCACTTGTATGTTTCATCTCTTGCTCAATTTTTTCTCCGTTACTCTGTTTCTTGCATTCTACTTCAACTAAAATTCTACTATAAGTGTTTGGATATCTCATATTTATACCCTATATATAGTTGGCTCTTTATTATGATTTAGTAAGAAATTATAAACGTTGTAAACAAAAAATCCTTGTATTCTTTTTCGATATTACAATAAAATCTTCATTCTTTAAAAAATATTTTGTTCTTGTGATGAATTATTTCATATTGTGGCTTAATCTCTTATTTTCTCTAACAATTTGGTATTTGATTAATTCGGTATCATCTTTGCCTCCACAACAAACTGGTATCAGAGCTTTTGGTGTTGAAATTTTTTGGAAGATCGAGGTTTTTCCTGTAGTAACAATGAAGTATGATATTTCGCTATTAGATTGTAATACAAGATTCCCTTTATGGCAGGTAAAGATGCGAACAGTACTCGCTCAAATGAATTTGGATGACGCATTGTTGAGATTTGACAAGATGCCCATTGATGTATTTCTACACTTACTTAGATTGTCAAAATATGGGTATTCGTTATTATTTGGATTGAATTATGGTTAAATTTGTTGTTTATTGCATGTTAGGTTTATATTGATGAATTCAATGAAATTGGAGAAAATGGACAAGAAGAGGAGTTAACCGATGCAAAAAGAGAAGATGAGGACTAAAATGCAAATAATCGAAAGTTAACTTGGAGGCAGAAATGAAAGTCGAGAGTGCAATTACTCAAATTGGACATGAAGAGAAGAGCAATGATTGGATAGAAGTGATAATTGAGAAAAAAGGACCTTGTAGAAAGTTTAGGGGCCAAAATGCAATTGGCTCCAAAAAAGGCTCCAAGGCATGCACCCCAGACAAATCGAGGCTGCCCAAACTCCTAAGGCGCGTGCCCTGGGTTACACTAGGTGCACACCTCAAGGTAAATTTGAGAAAAAAATCCACTTTCCTTATTTTGTTTTGATAATTTTTTAGGGCAATCTTTTATGCATAATAAAAGGAAAAATTTCCTGACTTTTGAAGGAGAGGCGTATTTTGAGCAGAAATGAGAGAGAACTTATATCGAAGAAGAAGGCATTCACCATTTGGGTCCAATTTTGAAAGCTTGAAATGACGATTTCCAGATTTTCTTCATATATATATATATATATATGATTCTGGCGATGACCTCCTTTTATTTTTTGTGTAATTCTTATAGTAATATGCTAGGCTAAGTTCAATTGTATGGAATGGATGATGAAACTCTCTGATTTTTAGTTTTTAATTCAAGACTTGTTATTTTTAGTTTAATTCTCGCGTTTTGATTCTATAAACATGCTTATTCATATTGTTTTAATGCTTGTGCACCTTTAGGAAGACTTGTTATTTTTAGTTTAATTCCCGCGTTGTGATACCATAAACATGCTTATTCATATTGGCTTAATGCTTGCGCATCATTAGGGCAATAAGTTGCTTATTCGTAGTGTTGAAAAACTCACGATAGATAGAACACTTTTTATAGAACATATGAATAATAAATATTAGGAATAATATTTATTAAGTGTACGGTCATGTGTGATAATCCTAAATTTTAATGCATGTGTTGTCATATGAATGCGGACTATGAGTAGGATCATGTCGTGATAAACATAGGTTTATTATATCTTGAAAAATAATATTAAATAAAAGTGAAATTATCGATGTCACAACTGCAAGAATTGAATTAACCATCACAAGTTGAGAATTGAAATTAAGAGTTGATTAGTGGAGTCGAAAATCCAATACATTCATCACTTTTAATTTAAATCAATATTCAGTGCTCTCATAGTTATAAAACGTAGTTAGATATAAATCAAACATATTTTGTCATAATCACGAATTTACATATATCGAATACACTAGAATTAAACTTTACTCCCTATAGGATGATAGCTCTCTAATCATGATTATTACTTGTACAACGAAACCCATACATTTGCGGGATTATTCCGTAACACCCACAACTTGGACTATGGAGAAAAAACAACGGATGTATCGAAAGGCCCTATCTCAAATACATCTTCATCTTTAAAATAATATTCTTCAAGACATTTTAAAGGAGAAGTTAGCAGCTACATTATGGTTAAAATTTGAACAATTATACACGACGAAGAGTCTTACAAGCAAATTGCATCGAAAGCAACGTTTATTTTCTTATCGTATGAAAGAAGGTACATCTCTTGAGGATCATCTAATTGTTTTTAAAGAAATCGTCGTTGATTTGGAAATCTTGGAAGTCAAATATGATGAAAAAGACTTAGGATTAATTTTGTTGTGTTTATTGTCCGTCTTATACATGTCTTTTAGAGACACAATACTATATAATCGTGATACTCTCACTATCGAAAAAGTCTACGATATTATATTTTCAAAGGAAAATATGAATCATCTTGTAGTATCTGGGGATCATGAAGATGGTCTCATTGTTTACGGTGGTCAAATCAAAATCTAACTTCAAATTTTGTATTTATTGCAAGAAAAATGGGCACATGATAAATGATTGTTATAATTTACAGAATAAATCAAAATTTATTGTAAATCAACAATCGAAAACTTCAGGGAAGCAAGTATTGCAGTTAATTCTAATAGTGATGGAGAGCTTTTACTTATGTCTGACTACAACTCCAAACCTAACGAGGCTTGTAATTTTTATACGGTTTACACTTTTCATATGTCACCCAATTAGGAATTATTTTTAACATATGAAAAATTTTCAAAATATGTTGTGATGATCGGTAATAACACACCTTGTTAAATAGCAGGTATTCGTCGATCAGAATAAAGATGTTTGATAGGACAGTTAGAATATTTGATGCAGTGAGACACATTCCAAATCTGAAGAAAAATTTTATCTCCTCAAGTACTCTTGATTCAAAGTGGTACATGTACATTATTGAAAGTGGAGTTTTGAAAGTTATCAAATGAGCCCGTGTTGTGTTAATGGGACATAAAAAATCCCATTTATATATCTTGCATGGTGATACAGAATTTTCGAGTAATCAACATATTTTAAGAACTCGGGTGGATTTAGGGTTGGCTTCTGTACCATTGGAGTTTAATTTAGGGCCTTCTTTTAAGAATAATCTCAGTTGAATTTTGAAGATATGGGTAAACTCGTCTTGTCAACATTATCGACGATGTCATCATATTCAATTACTAGGAATAGACTTATTTTTTGCTACAAGATTCCACATAGGTACAATTTTGTTAATTTTGTTGATGGTTTGAATGCAATTAAGAGTGTTGATTCTAGCCAAGATCATTCTTTTGATACATTCAGCTGTGATTCTATTGCAAGACTTGTTTGCGGTCATTATATCACTTTTGTCCCTAGTAGGGGTAGCAGAGGTGGAGAATATTTTAAGTTGAAATTTTTTTATGGAGAAGTTCGTTTGTATTTTTTATTGAAGAGTTCAAGTTTATTCCTTGCAGTAAATTTGTCTCCAGGTGGAAAACTTTTGAAGTTTTGTTCATTGCAATGGAATTCATATCAAGGTGGAGATTGTTAAAATTTGGGTGTAACATTATTTTTTTGTTGAAGATAATTTGGAGTTCTAATTAAAGTGCACACTAAGAAGAATTCTATTTAGAATGCTATTGTGAAATCATCTTTAAACTTACTTCGTGAATTCTAATTGAAATTATACTTGGAAGCTCATTGTGAGTTGAAATTTATGTTAGACTTGAAAAGGACATTGGGATGAAGAAGATTAAGATTTTTTGAAGTAAAAGACTTGAAAGTGGGCGTCGCGGCACCAACGCCGCAGTGTCCACTTGTCTGTTTCGTTTCTTACGCGATTTTTTCCCCTCATTCTATTTTAATTAAAACTTTACTATGAAGGTTTGGACATCCTATATTTGTTCCTTCTATATAGTTGTCTCTTTATTTTGATTTAGAAAGTAATTAGAAACATTGGAAATAAAAAATCTTTGTATTCTTTTTTCATATTATAATAAAATTTATATTCTCTACAAATTTTTTTCTTCTTGTGTTCTTGTGATCAATTATTTTATATCGTGGCTTAATCTTATTTTCTCTAGTGTCGAGTGTGCTTTACTCAGGAGTTTTATTCGATTTTTAACTTCATTATGAGTTAAATATTACGAGTAGTGAACTTTTTAATGTGTTTATTAGTATTATTTTGTAGAAGTGATTAGATGCAGCAAATCAGGGAAAGTAAAGAAAAAACAAGGCTAGTGGCATGTAGCAAAGAGAAAAGAGGAAATAAATGGTGGCAAAAGAGTCAAATCACAATATTATGGAAAGAAGAGTGGCGCCCCAGTGCCATGAAGGGATCGAGGCAGAGGCGTGGCGTCGAGGCGCCATGGAATCAAGTGGAAACAGAAGTGCGCCATAGGTTATATTAACGCAACACTGCCTGTATGTGAAATAGTCCTTTTTTTTGCCCAATTTTGAACAAGAAATCCTACATTCATACAAATGTAGGGAGAATTATAAATATAAGTTATTGACACTTTTAAGGAGGTTATACACGTGGACAGAAAGAGAATACAACTAGAGATTGAAGAGCGCAATTCAATGAAGAAAAATATCAAGAAATTCAAGTTTCGAATCACTAATTAGAAGATGATGAAGATTTAGGTCCAAGATTAATTTATTTTTCTTACATATTTATTTAAAATCTGGTGATATATTTAATAACAACTTCTTGTTTTTCTTTTTGCTTCACGAGTAACTAAATTTCATATTAGGGCGAATAATGTAATTTATTTAAAACAATTTATTTATTTTATTCAAGATTCTTGTTATTTTATCACATATGTGTTAATTTTGCTATGAGTTTAATACTTTAAATTACTTGAACACTAATTTGATAATTTTGTAAATCTTTTGCGAATCGAGAGGTGAATTTGAGATTTAAGTCATATAGTAAAATTCGGTAAATTAGTATAATGTGTAGAGATACATATACTAAATATTGCGATCATTATGTGAATTTTTAAAACTAATATTTTTTTTTAACTAAGGTTGATTCGCATAAACATATGAAATTGAATTAGTTAAATAGACTCAATGAGAACTCGAGAGAGGTAAATTGAATACAATAGAAGAATTCGATTAAATACTACATTAGACTCTTGAATTTTGAATTAAGACTTAAATGTGGTCAATATGTGAAATTATTCGGTCCTAATATCCGTTCATTATTTGAATTCTCAATCAATCTTTATGTACATTTTAATTAATTTTAAGTGTTTAAACCAAAAATTCACAATAATAAAAAATTATTTGTTTGCTTTCATCACATAGGAGTTAAAAAAATTTGATTAAATTCTAAAGTATAGTTCTCGTGGGAACGATAATTTGGACTCAAAGTTCTACTATATTACTTGTTACGATATCGTCCACTTACAATAAAAAAAACGCAACATTTAAAAATTTGGTATTAGATTAATCTAATATCATCTCCACTGTTGGGTTTTGATACCCAATAAATTCTGGGTAATGATGTTAAACCGGTTTTATAGTTTGTATTAGACTTCATAGGCTTCGACCGATGACTGAAGTAAATTGTCAACACCACAATGAACGAACCATCCCGACACCCTAAGTGGGCCATTTGAAGTAGCTTAATATTATTAGTGTTGCTCATGGCCCGCCCCATAACCTTGGCCGGCTTTAAGGTTGAAAGCCCACTTTGTT
>CAIGRB010060690.1:30075-49223 GCA_903798255.1 Fraxinus quadrangulata
GTCATGTTGTCAACGTTCCTTTGTCGATTATTGTTAAATTTTCATTCTACACAACTAATGGCTGATGATAATTTCCTTGTAATTTTGGGTTAACACGTCTAATTTTTTTATTAGTTGCTTTATAATTTTTTTTTGGTGATGTGGATAAGTAATTGATTGATCAAAATGGATTATTCCTTTGTCATTGTTTAAAAACTGATTGTTAGATTATCCCCTCTTTCTTTCTATATCGATTGAAAATTGCAATGTTGGTCTTCAACTTTTGAAGAAGAGCAAGTTGAATTTTAAAATTACGATTTCATTGGAGTATATCATTTCTGTCCAACAGAAATTTTAACTACTCGAACTAACTGCATACACAATTGTAATGTTGGAACCCAACTTGCTCTTGTTCTACTTTATATAGGGCTCTTTTGATAATATTCTTGAAAAGTTAAAATATGCTTCTAATACTAAGAAATTACTTTTGAAAATATTTGAATAATTTTTGGAAAAGCTTTGTTTGGTTAAAAATCATGAAATACTTCTACAGGAAATAGAAATAAAAACTAAAGTGAGTGTGTTCCACACATCAAGAAAACAAAAGAATAAACTAGAGATTGAAGATCGTAATTCAAGAGATAAAAATATCAAAAAATTCAAGTTTTGAAACATTGGTTAGAAGAGGAAGAAAATCTTGGTACAAAATTAATTTCTTTTTCTACATCGTTATTCAAAACCAAGGGTTGTATTTAATAACTTCTTATTTTTCTTATTTCATTATTATGAGTAGTTAAATTTCATATTAGGGCGAACAATGTAATTTATTTGAAACATTTATTTCTTTTATTCAAGATTCTTGTTATTTTATCATATATGTGTTGATTTTGTTATGAGTTAAATGCATTAAATTACTTGATCACTAATTTAATAACTTTGTGAATCTTTTACGAATCGAGATATTTGTTTGAGATTTAGACTATGTAGTAAAATTTTATATATTTGTATAGCATGTAAGGATACATATACTAATATTGCGATTATTATATGAATTCTTAGAACTAATATTTCGTTTAACTTAGGTAGATTCGCATAGAGATATGTGATTGAATTAGTTAAATAGGCTCAATGAGGATTCAAAATGGATAAATTGAATACCATAGAAAAATTCGATCGAACACTACATTAGACTCTTGAATCTTGAATTAAGACTTAAAAGTGATCAATATGTGAAATTGTTTGGCCCTAATTTTCGTCTATTATTTGAATTCTCAATCAATCTTTATGCACATAATTTCAACCGTTTTAATAAAAAAATTCACAACAACACACTTATCAAATAGGAGTTAGAAAAATTAAATTAAATTTTAAAGTATAGTTCTTTTAGGAACGATAATTCGAATTCAAAGGTCCAATGTATTATTTATTACGATATTGTATACTTGCAATAAGTGTTTGGCAAATTAAATGAGATTCATAGATAAAATTGTAAAGAACTAGAATCTCCTTCTAGTCAAATTAAATAATCTTTCGACTTTCTTTAGAGTGAAATTTGGTCCAAAATAGTCATTAATTATATCTTTGCCGGTGGATCCTTCTTGGAACGTGACAAAGGCCATCTGCAAACCATATATTAAATGAAGATCCTTTTCCCACATACTTTTATGGGTACAAGATATTTCCATGGATTGAAGTGTGTGATGAAAAAAATATTCAAATAAATGTTACTTGTGGTTTCTAAATATTTAGATGAGACGATTCAGTATCAAAGCTACAAAAATGTGACCATTTATGAAAATTATATTAAGACATACTCACACGGTCACGAGTCAACCATTAAAATTGCCTCGGTTGGTGCTTATGCAGTGAATGCAAGTATATATAGAGTCCACTTATGATCGTAGTGGAAATTAAACCAGCACTAGTTTTTCTGACATTTCATTCCAAACCAATGACCAATACACCAAAACATCATCATCTTCTACCTCTTCTTTTCTGCCACACGTTATTTATCAGTTTCCTGATTCTAACAAAATCAAATGCATTAAACGAAGAAGCACCAGTTGGATACGGTTACTTTATTCGATCGTCGACCGTTGATTCGTCGGGAAAAACGCTCACTGCTTATCTTCAGCTCATCAAAAATTCCTCTGTTTTTGGATCCGACATTCAACTTCTCTGCCTTACTGCAAGGTAAATCTTCTTCATTTTTCTGTCCTAAGTAATCGGATTTAAAATTTTGCCCTCTTTTTTCTGGATTAATCAGATTTTAATTTCTGCTCAATTCAACGGAGAAGATAAGGTTATCTACGTAGCAAGGACCACAAAGGACGGAAATAAGCATAATTTGTGCAAGACTGGGGTCAACGCAGGATTTAAAAAAATTTAAAATGTCGAATTGTGAACTTAATTTCCATTTTTCTGTTGAACTGATTCTATCGTCTGAATTCTCAAAACGTTTGTTTTCCTAATGTATGAAAAGACATAAAAAGACATTTTTATTACGTTTATATTATGTAATTCGGTTTGATACACTTTAGCATTATTGACATTTTTTTTAATTTTTAATTTTTTTTGTAATTTCAAATTTCGTAATTATTTTCTAGTCCAACAAACTATAATTTAATTATCTGTTTACAGCTTGGAGACAAAAGACCGTTTAAGAATCAAAATAACGGATGCCAATCGCCCAAGATGGGAAGTCCCACACGACATCCTCCCCCGCCAGTCCCACTCACTCCTCCACCTAGAAAACCGCCGTTCACCCCCACAAAACCGTCGTTACCTCCTCTCCGGCCACGACTCAGACTTCATATTAACTCTCCACAACACCATCCCATTCGGCTTCACAGTCACCCGTCACTCCTCTGGAGAAACTCTCTTCAACACCATTCCACAGAGCCAGCAATCCAGCACTTACCTCATCTTTAAGGATCAGTATCTACAGCTCTCTTCCTCATTGCCACCCCACACTTCCTATCTTTATGGCATCGGAGAACACACGAAGAGCTCGTTCAATCTGCAGCACAACCAGACGCTGACTCTGTGGAATGCCGACATTGGCAGCGCAAATCTTGATGTCAATTTATATGGTTCTCACCCGTTCTACATGGACGTCAGGTCCCCTCATGGAACCACTCATGGAGTTTTGCTGCTCAACAGCAATGGCATGGACGTTGTGTACACTGGGGATAGGATTACCTATAAAGTTATTGGTGGGGTTCTTGATTTGTACTTCTTTGCAGGGCCTATGCCGGAAATGGTTATGGAACAGTATACTGAACTCATTGGACGCCCTGCCGCAATGCCTTACTGGTCTTTCGGTAAGTACTGCATCGATCAACATCAAGAAGTACATTGACTTATTATTTACGACTGTCAATTATTTTCGTACTGGTTTAGGAATCAGATATTAGACTAAGTTCCTGGATTGGTATTTTCATTATTTGGATATACTAGTGTTCAGATTGCGAATTTCAGAATTCACAGGCTTGATCTTTCTCGTGGAATTTTTCTGTGTGAAATGCCTTTATTGAGTTTTTTTTTTAAGATATATGTTTCCTTTAATCGTTCCAGGATTTCACCAGTGCCGCTATGGTTACGAAAATGTCAGTGATCTTGAGAATGTGGTTGCTGGTTATAAGAAAGCTCAAATCCCTCTAGAAGTTATGTGGACGGATATTGACTATATGGATGGCTATAAGGATTTCACTCTTGACCCTGTCAATTTTCCTCTGGATAAGATGAAAAGTTTGGTTAATGCACTTCATCAGAATGGTCAGAAATATGTGATCATCGTAGATCCTGGTGAGCCTCCATCACTCAAGATTACCAAACAAGATTGGCAATCTTGATAAAAGATAAAACGATATAATAAGTTTAAACAAATTAATTAGGTTGAAGCATTTCCCAATTGTTTTGTTTGGTAAGGTGATCTTAATAACAAAAAAAAAAATGCTAAAATTTTATCGATGTAGTGTCTACTCTTTCCATAATATGGCATGCCAAAATACGAACTATCTGTTTATTGACTGCAGTGCCTGATGCCACAGGGATCAGTGTAAATGAGACATATGAGACCTACATAAGAGGGATGCAAGCTGACATCTTCATTAAGCGTAATGGTGTTCCTTACCTAGGTCAAGTTTGGCCAGGCCTAACCTACTTCCCCGACTTTGTAAATCCATCATGTGGAGCCTTTTGGAGCAATGAAATCAAATTATTCCATGATGTACTCCCTTTTGATGGACTCTGGATTGACATGAATGAGTTATCAAATTTCATATCATCTCCTCCTAATCCATCTTCTACCCTCGATGACCCTCCTTACAAGATCAACAATGCTGGAATTCAACGTCTCATCAATGAGAAAACTGTCCCTGCAACATCACTACATTTCAGCAACATCACAGAGTATAATGCGCACAATCTCTATGGGTTTTTGGAATCCAGGGCTACTAATGCAGCTTTAACTAATGTCATTGGTAAAAGGCCATTTGTGCTGAGTAGATCTACTTTCGTCGGTTCTGGCAAGTACGCAGCACACTGGACTGGAGACAATGCAGCCACATGGGATGATTTGGCATACACAATACCAAGCATCTTGAACATTGGAATATTTGGAATTCCAATGGTTGGAGCTGATATATGTGGTTTTTCAGGAAACACAACTGAAGAACTTTGCCGACGATGGATTCAGGTGAAAGTCATGATTTTGTCGACTTCTATAGTTTGACTTTCTTCTTGGATATAATCTTGTCACGTTTGGATATCGCTCTTTTTCCATAAGATCCTTTTTCGCATATTTAATAAGACTGATATAAAATTTTTGCAATTGTAGCTGGGAGCCTTTTATCCCTTTGCTAGAGACCACACTTCGAAATTCACCATCCGTCAAGAGCTATATATTTGGGATTCAGTCGCTGCATCAGCCAGGAAAGTGCTTGGACTTCGTTACAGGCTATTACCATACTTGTACACATTAATGTTTGAGGCACACACTAAAGGCATCCCGATTGCCCGTCCAATTTTCTTCTCGTTTCCCCAGGATACCAACACTTACAAAATCAGCTCACAGTTTCTACTTGGTAAGGGGATAATCGTTTCACCTGTACTACAGTCTGGAGCAGTTTCTGTTGATGCATATTTTCCAGCAGGGAACTGGTTTGATCTCTTCAACTATTCCCATTCCGTGATTGCACAAAATGGAAAGTACGTCAAGCTTGATGCGCCTCCTGATCACATCAACGTGCATGTTCGGGAAGGAAATATACTAGCTATGCAAGGAGAAGCAATGACAACACAGGCAGCCCGGAACTCTCCATTCCAATTATTAGTTTCCATCAGCAGCCTAGAAAATAGCTCGGGAGAAGTTTTCTTGGATGATGGAGAGGATGTGAAAATGGGAGGGGATGGAGGAAAATGGAGTTTTGTAAAATTTAACAGTGGTACACTAAAGAATAGGCTAATACTAAGATCTGAGGTTTTGAATGGAGAATTTGCTGTGAATCAGAAGTGGATCATAGATAAGGTCATTTTTGTAGGACTGACAAACGGTTCTAACAAGATAGAGGGATGTCAGTTGATCACCGGAACAAAATCGGAGGACAGGATATTGTCGACAAGAATGGTTTCAAATGACAACGGATTCGTTTCTGTGGAGATTTCAAAGCTATCAATTCTCATAGGAAAAGAGTTTACATTGGAGCTTACATTTGGAAAATAAATAAATGCATTGAGAAGGAGCAATTTCACTCTGAATGTATGTTTGAGACAATAAAGGATGAAGCTTTCGAACATTGAACTTGTGAAGTCAGAATGTATGTGTGAGACAACAAGGACGAAGCTTTTGAACCAAGACTCATAACTACTATTTATCATTATTCATACATTTCGTGAAATCTGATATTCCTATTTATAAATTGGTCAAACAAATAACAAAAAAAAGATAATGTATGAGTTAATGTCAAATCCTCAATCTCATAGTAGATTTGAGGTTTTGAAATCTTGTCTAAGTTTGCCCCCTATTTGTCTCTTATTCTTTCAAAATTCTTTTTTCTACGTACTCATTTTCAACTACACATTCACACAATAAAATTTACACGTAAACCAAAAAAAATTCTTTACTTTTTAATCACAGATTCGCCAAAAATTCGTTATTCAAAACTTTTTTTTTTTTTGAAAAAAAAGGGCCATCTAAAAGGGACTAAAATGGATTAACAAAAAAAATAAAAATAAAAAGGAGGGTAGATTTACCTGATTTCAATTTTCAAGCATTAAGAGGACTATTAGGCAAATAACCAAAACCTGGGGAGGGTAAATAGAAAATATCAAAAATCATAGGACTAGATTGTAATAAACTCAAAGTGGATTTATAGAGAATAGAAGTTTCCAAAAAAAAATATCTTCTCCGTTTGAATATGGAACACAATCTAGATAAAGTCAATCCCACGCGCTTTTAATTTTCAGCGGAGAAGAATTATCGCCCCAAATCCAACCCAATCCAATCTCCAAATCAAATTAGACTCTATTAATTAATTTTTTGTTACAATTATCCACAAAGTCTCAATTTTTGTTTCGAACTTTTCCACTACCTATAATCTATAAAAAATTCGTCGGATTTTTGAGTTGGTAAGAAATTCACCTTCTCTGCGCAATTGTCAATTCATCAGCGTTTTCGGATGAGCGGTAAGCAAGGGAATTTTAGTTCTTTTCGATTTAGATGTTTATCATTCTTGTTTCCTGTGAATTATATGTGTACGTGGTAACGTGCCCTATGTTTTTAAATCATGCAATTGCCTTAAAACGTTTTCTTCTTTTTATTTTGTTTCCTACCCTCAGAACGAACTCTCTGCCTTCAATTTTCTTTTAGTTTAAATAATTGGTCTCTCGTGTTACTAGGTCGATTTTATGGGTAATTTTTAATTACTCGGATTGAATCGATTCAATTCAGTTGAAACCCTGCCGAATTTTTACAGAGTCTGTCAAGTTTTTTCTTCCAATAATTGATTGAGTTTAGTGTACTGGGTTTCAAATTATAGATGTAAAAATGTTGAGAGATTAAACCTTTAAACTCGAACAGAACGCACATAGTTAGTGTTTACTAGTAATTTACTGATCCTCCTTTGAACTTTGCAGATATGCAGGGCCAATTGGTTTGCAGTGGGTGTAGGACCACCCTTCTTTATCCCAGAGGAGCTGCGAACATTTGCTGTTCATTGTGCAATGCAGTTACTTCTGTCCCCCCACCTGGTATTACTCAACAATCTTTTTCCAGATGGCTATTTTACTTCCAAAAGTAACAAAAAATATGCAGTTCTTTGCTAGGTCACATTTTGTTGTTTTCCTCAAGTATTTAACGTTTAAAAAAAGGGATTCAGGGAAAATGACAGAGACGTAGAAAATGAGAATTTTTTATACGTATGGTTTCAGATCTTCAGATTTTTAGCTTCAACTTGTCTTTGGTTTTGATGGATTAAGATTCAGTATAGGTTCTTTACTTTGAGTTTATATCACTAGATGGTTTTTACCTCACTCTCAGTCTTGAAGATAAGGTTTGAACAGTTAAGGGAGAGAATCCATCTCCAGACCTGGTATTTTGGTCTTTGCCGACTGATAACGTCATTTTATCTATTTATATTTTGAACATAATTTTTTTAGTTGCTATTGTACTTCTCAATATATTTCTAGTTTTCACGTTATTGCCACTCACATTTTATTTCATTATACGCAAGTAAGCTAGTGTGCTGTCTGGCAAAAATACATTGGCGTCGTTCCATGCCTCCCTTTTTTTCATTGATTTTACAGAAGTTACCTGCAATTTCATGCTTAGCATAATATGTTGTAAAGAATAAGGATAACAAAATATTCCATGGCTTATTGAAGATGAGGTGAAATAGTGATTAGTACTTGTGCTGAGAACACACAGCAGGCTGTTTGTTTTGACTCATAGTATAATCATCTGAGTCAAGACAGGTTGGCATCTGGGCTGTAATGCATATGTTAAATGAATTTCTGCAAACAGATGCAATAATCGCTTACTGATATCCGAGTTGGTGATAATTCGATATATTAAAGTAAAGTATGGCTGGATATTCCCTAGTTATGTTTCCTTGGGGGCTGACTGTAACTTCAGCAAAATGTATTTGTGTCCCAATTGCATGTAGGTATTTTATATGTTCTGGATGGTGTCTGTATCACTGAAGTTTGATTAAAACATGCAGGGATGGAAATGGCTCAACTGATATGTGGAAGCTGCCGCACCTTACTTATGCATGCACGGGGAGCCACCAGTGTCAGATGTTCCTGCTGTCACACAGTGAATCTTGTGCCAGGTACAGGCATCTGATTGTATTTGTATACAATAATGCTCAAATGCATGAAATATTTATATAATCCCCATTTCTCTTCCAGAATGGTCACAAAGGTGTACTCTGTAGAAGTTGTATTTGGTTTTTGGCTTATTAATGCATAATGGACAAATATGCTTTGTACCATATTCTTCTTAAATTCATTTATGGTTCTAGTTTCCTTTATCTTCTGCTCATTAATAATTTACATTTATAAATGATGGATGTGCAGCATCTAATCATGTCGCTCATGTTAGCTGCGGTAACTGTCGTACCACGCTGATGTATCCAGCAGGAGCCCCTTCGGTCAAATGTGCTATTTGTCACTACATTACAAATGTCAATGCTTATAACACGGTATTTACTTGAATGTAATATAGCATCACCATTGATCATATACACAGGAAAATTCTTAAGAGTGTGTTTGGGTGGGCTTATTTCCCTCTCTTTTCCTTGCAGAAATAATCCCACCCAACACACAAGTCTTTTGTTTCCTTCTTTGAAGGCTTCCTCTAAATAATGCTTAGGAAACTACAATGCCGCACTCAGAGATGATAATGTTTGATAAATTTTGTGATGTAATAATGATTCATTTTGTGGTTCAGATTTATCAGGGTATGTGATTTAGGTCAAGTGTATCAGCATTATATTCTGTAGATTTTATAAGATTGATGATTAGTTGTCCACGTGTAGAAATTCACACCCCTAACAAAGTAAACAAAAAGGAGGAAAAGGAAAAAGAAAAAGAAGGATAAAGAGAAACAGAGAGAGGAAGAAAATAACTATTACCAGATAACTAGCTATTGAGAGGACTGTGGTTCTTATCTGTGGTGCTCTGGTGCTGATGTTGCAAATTAACATTATCATCGACTCCAATCCCACTTTCTTTTGCAAAGATATTGATGCTGTCTCTCTAACGTGTATCTACTCTGGCAGATGAGTGATACAAGGATCCCGGCTCCTGTGTACAGACCTGGTGGGAACCCTCCATCTGCAACAATACCATCTACTTCCACGGTCAGTCCCATGTTTTTGCTACACTTTGTACTCACTGTGGTTCTGATATTTTGTTGTTGCATTCAATGATCAATCTGCTCTATTTGCTACAGTCAACAGCTCATTCCCAGAATCAAACAGTCGTCGTTCAGAATCCCATGTCCGTTGATGAAAGTGGAAAGCTGGTGAGTTTCTTCATATTTCCCACCAAATTTTCCTAATACCTTAACGTTGTTTTGAATGCAGAAGATAAATTAGGCTGACCTGATTGTGACTTTTTGCAGGTGAGCAATGTTGTTGTTGGTGTCACGATATAGGAATGTTAATATGTAATATCTACGATTGGTTCCCAAAGTGGATGGTCATTTCGGACTTGTTTGGCTTCAACTTGGTAGAGTCATTTTATGCTTATTGGGATTGGCAATTATGAGTATGGAAATACAATACTGCAACTTGTAAAGTTTTGTAAGAAACTCGATTATTTTTGTCTTCTGGTAATTTATGGAGGGGACAACTTGTGGAAGGTGATTTTTCAGTCATTTGCTGGTGTGCTACTTAATAATTGTTTTGATATTAATACGTTGTAAATTAAGGGGGTGAATTTGTTCATGTCATCCAGTTGTATGAAGACTAACTGATTAATTGTGTGAGAAATAATTTGTCTTTTATAATTGTGCTTCCCACCTTATATTAAGCTAATTTTATTTCAGATTTTGTTGGATTACAATTTCATGAAATTACATACTTGGATTCTTGAGACCAGATCAGCTGTCCCATTTTTATTGCCCCTTTTGTTTTTCTCTAATAAAATCTTGACACTTCAGAAAGTTGTGGTGCGTACCAAACTAATGCCAACAGAGATTGGGAAGTTCCCATTGATTTGTCAAGTTCTTTTCTAATTGATTACATGTAGATATTTTACGATTTCATGGATAAGATTGAATTAATTAAAGCACGTAGACATCTCAATGTTTTCTGAAATAATCCAGTCGTGTTTAATTATCGTATCAAGTCCTTAATGGACACATGCGTACAAGTGTTTCTCGAACTACATTTCACTAGCTTTTGAGTTTTTGTAATAGTCCGTAATCCTGTTGAGAATCAAAAGATCTGCAGATGAGAAATAGTTTTGGTTTCTTACCAACAAATTAATCCTGAACTTTTTATGTAAGATGGGTTGACAAAAGTATTATTATTTTGAGGTTAAATATGTTTGAAATGGCACGCAATATCACGGTCTTGTTTTTCCAATCCGCTGTCATCTAAATGTATATCCACCTTTGTTCTCTTTCCCAACAACTGATTATCAAACTGGGTGAGAATTTGACCAACTGAAACAAATTAGAGAAACTTGTCATACCTGCTAGAAAAGAAACTCTGCGACTGCACGTGATTCTGTGATCACTCTTATATATATTCAGCCATATTTGGATCTTTCTGTATCTTCTTCTCCTTAATTCTCCTCGACCACTGCCTCGACCTGACCCCGGAAATCAAAATGGCTTCAGAAGGCGGAGAGAAACCAGAAGTTGCTTCTGTGAAGCAGGTGGCAATGATTCCCAGGGCAAGTGATTGGATCATACCCACACTGAGATTGCTTGCATTTTTTGCGACGCTTGCGGCAACACTTGTAATGGCGCTTAACAAACAAAAGAAAACTATTGTTGTTGCCACTGTTGGAACTACTCCAATACAAGTTACTCTCACGGCCAAATTTCAACACACTCCAGCTTTTGTGTATGTTTCTGATTTCTTTTCCCTACACTGTTGAAATATTTTAGATAAATCTTATATTTGATATACACTAAATTGGATCGAAATAACATATATTCACTCTACTTGTACAGGTTCTTTGTGATAGCTAATGGCAATGCTAGTCTCCATAATTTATTGATGTTAATTGTCAATTTCATGGGACAAAAGTTTGATTACAAGGGACTTCGCCCTTTTGCAATTGCAGTCTTGGATATGGTAAACAATTAATCACTTCTGTTTTCAGATTTTCAGGAAAAAAAATATATATATATATCAAATTTTCGACAGTAAGTCTGTTCTTAAAACTATTTTTTAAAGATGTCGTTGATCTCTTTGTAAATGTAGATGAACATTGTTTTAATCTCCGGCGGTGCAAGTGCGGCGGCTTTCATGGGTCAGCTTGGTAGGGATGGGAATTCTCATGCAAGGTGGAATAAAATTTGTGACAAATTTGGTAGCTATTGCCACCGTGGAAGTGGTGCCATGTTGGCTTCTTTCATTGGCCTCGGACTAATGATAATTATCAATATTATCTCCATTGTCAAGCTTCGCAATCATAAACTTGTTAACTCTTCTATGGTTCCATGATACAAAAAGCTATAGATTTGTTTGTAATCGTTCTTGTACTCCGCATTTACTGCCTCACGTAATGTAATTTCTTGTGTATTGAATAAGATTGAAAAAGAGAGCCACGTAAAATAATCATGTTATTCTATCTACTCAATTTAGTATACTACTCGTGACTCAAAGGTGTGCTTAATGAGTTGTACCGTACTAGACACTATTAAGAAAGATTCAAATAGCTTACAAACGGAACAAGAGCGCAACATCCTTCAATGGCCATATTGTTTTTCAATAATAGATTATTTCATAGATTGAACTAAGAGAGTCACAGAAAATTTAGTGTGTGGAAAATCATTTCAAATTGATCGCCCCAACTAGCAAAAATAAATTGAATTTATTCTATACATATATAGTAAACAATAAACGCATACATAAATACCACATTTGATAATGAAAATTGCTAAAGTGAGGAAGAAAAAGAAACTGAAATGATTTACTGCAAATACCAATCCAGCCGACTACTGGGTAATCCAGGAGAGGAAATACACCTCCGATATCTAAGGGTCCCAGTATTATTTTAAGCCAATGCAAGAGCATTTAAGTTCAGTTGCTGTACATGAAAAAGAAACAACCAATCTTCAAAGAACATAAGTTCAAAATACTACAAGACATGTTGCAAGAGCATCTTCTGATCATTACTGCACATAGCTCAAGTCTTCCATCTCAGGCGATCTTTCTGTCGACCTACTCAATTCCTCCCAAACATCCATTATATTCCACGTACGGTTCAACAGTGTCCAGTACTCTTTCACTTGCCTGCAATGTCAAAAGTACACTTTAACAAAAGAGGCATGTACACAAGCACGTAATTGAAATGATAAGAATATGCCAGCTTTGTTAACACATGCCATTTGAAGTACTGTTCTGTTGGCTGACTTGAATGGAAAAAGTTTCGCGAGTATATTTGCATATTCATAAAGCCTTTAAAAATAAAAATAAAACAGTGAGATCCATGAATACAACTAAAATAATGCAAACACGGCCTAGATTGTTACATCCCTTCAAGGATCACTTGAAATTTGGGAAAATGCGCTGTATGTTCATAATATTTATGATTCTTATTTCAATTGGCAAGTAGTAGTCTGTGGTGCTTCAGGAGTACATATTATCAAGGACGAAAGTCGCTCTATTTTCCAATATGATAATCATCAGAATCATATAATGACCGTGTCTCTGAAAGAAGACAAATTGAGAACATCGACAACTCAGAATATTTGACAACATTCATTGAATTGCGAAACTTTGCAGATAATATGTACATAAACACACAAAATAAAAGAGGATATAACTCAAAAAAATAGAAAGCAGTATTACCATCAGCTATAACGTTTGCGGTAGGACTTGAAGAATTCAACAATTCAGGTTTCCTTAACCAGTACTGTTGAAACCTTTGTCTTGCATACTCCGTGTAGTCAAAATCAATTTTATTGACATGCCCCTGAAACAAAGAATATGTTAGCTAAAAAGCTTATCATAAATTTTGATAACAAATTGGCTGTTGACCATAACTCAATTCACTCAATTTAAAGGCCTTTTCCTTCAGTACTTTGGATAAATTATGTGATGTGCTTGTACACATCACATTTATATTCCTGCTCAAAGAACAATTCAGGTTTAAACCATATATTTCTTTCTCTTGCACATTGTACATATTTTATGGGCAAAAAACATATATAAAATATTCAATTTCGACGGCAAAATTCTCGTAGACATGATATCTCCCCTTATCTAGTACAATTCCCATTTAGATTTCTAATTTTTCATGAAAACATGCCAATCCAAGGATAGACACCCACCTCATTTTAAGGAAAAATCTCACTGTCAACAGAACTATATGTGGGTACATCCTACTTAATTGATATCTTTTCTGAGTAAGAGATTTTCTCTGCGGCTACAAGCCTGAGTTAGGCAATTAAGTTAATCCAGTATCATATGTGGTTGTTCAATGTAAGATAACACAATTAAATACCCTTAGAAGCACAGATCAAGCCAAATTCAGAGATCAATATGCACATTATGTGGCACCTGATGGCCCATTTCTACAAGTAACAACTTCAATTATCATGGTCTAGGTGACAATTTAACCTTGTCTGTTTCTCTCTTTTTGCATTAGCCATATGCTAGTCAGAACAAGTAACATTCCAATCCAGCCAAATCTGGAAAGAACTACATATATGACTGAGTTTACAAATCAGAAAATATCTGATTGTGTATCACATGAGATGATTATAGCAAAACTGCATTTCACTAATTCTTATTACAGTTGGTCAATTGGGAATACCTAACTAGCATTTTTCTTTACAAGTTAGGTAAATTACCGAAATTATTCCCCACAAGCCCCAAAAGAGATGGCTTGCAAGAGTGTACTTCTCCACGTCATGAACCAACTGATCCACTTCTGAGTCACTAGGTTGAGTGCCTGCATGAACATCCTAATGTGTCAAGAGGATAATAGTAAACAAGACAGTTTATCCTTTATCATTGAACAAAAATTTTGCACTTATTTACTCCACTACGGTCACTCAAGATGCATTGCCAATAGGTAGGAAGATACAGGCCATTAAAATCAACAGTTGTCAAAGTTCATTTCCCCTTTCACAATATTAATAAAAAAAACAAATGTTATACCAGTTATCATGCATTTAACACTCATCGTTCACTCTACAACTAACAGAAGAGATGATATAATTTCATGAATAGTCCTGTATACTGAGTTGTTTACTGAGGAAGAAGAAAACATGCTGATACGATATGAGTGGACTGTCCTATAATGATTTACCACATTGTAGGCTTAAATACGGCTTCATAATGAGAATTTATGTTTCCCCTTAAGAAGAAAACAATGTACTACCTTATATGGAAAAAAAAAAGTATGATAAATTGAATTAATTTCTACCTGAACAACTCAGATATATACGCAGAAATCTTTGACGCTCCTCAAAACCTGTTAAGTCAAGTTATAATTTAATATAAATTTCCAATTAACTACATGGTGGCTCAATTGCCGTGAATGAGGCATAGAAAGTGCTGAAAAATCAACAGGCTGTCTACCTGGATATTTACTATAGTCCAGAACATGAGGGGTTTCTGTATGATAGTCAGCAGCCATCTCACAGAAATGATTTGCTATATCAAAAGCAACAGGATTGTAACTTGAATATTCATAGTCCTGCAAAACAGGTGTGGTCAAGCATATTAGAAGGAAAAGTACAATATAGCCAAATCAAATGGCATGCAAACAGAATACACAACCAATTGTTTAAATAAATCAGACAAGACAATTATATCAAAATTCATTAATACCCGATGAACTAGTGCCTTTTAAGGCCAAAGCAAGTGGCCCATGGATCCATTTAAGGTCCACACATGCAGTGTCTACAGGGTGAGAATAGTCAGGATGGTGGAAAAAATATAGAAACCAGAGAAAGCCTCGCTGAAGACGATTGCTCGAAAAGTCACGAGTCAGAGAGAGATATGTTGTGGAACTTACTCCTTCATAAATCCAAAAACTATCAAGGTCCCGATCAAACAAAAAAAAAAAACCATCAAGGTAATAAAATAACAGCAACCTGGTACCAATTTTACTTGATCAATATATATGCATTTGCCTTCAGTAAACTAAACTCCATCACGGCACCTGTCAGCCCATCACTTCTTCATGAGTCACTCAACCAGGTGGACCCATATCTCTACCTAAATGAGTGTGAACTGGACTAGATGCGCTTTATAAGGGTATAGCCCACCCTTATATAGTTATATAGCCCAAACCACATGCTATAATTTTCACAATAAGCTTAATTTCATTCATTTGTTAGCATGTGTGGTGTCTCGACATTCCATTGAGGAATATAGAAAGATTTGAGTGCTCTAATTTTAGATTCATTTGAATTTTATCTCTTTTTTTAATTAACCTGGAGCATATCTTGTCCTCTTGCACATGGAACATGCACTTACATGTCATATGTAATAATATACCACTGAATAACTAATAATATAGGACTTTAGTCCTTACATTTCACAAATTTCGTCAATCAGCCAAGGATGATACTTACAATTATCGTTATTGATCTGGTGTCTTCGTCCATCATTATGTTACCATATTGCAAATCATTGTGGCAGAATCCTACGCGTTGATGACCACTTGAGAGATTACTTTCAAGTGCTGATATTTCATCTTCCATGACATCCAGGCAGAAAGCTTTGGCTTCTTCTGGTGTAGACAAACGTTTAGCCTCTTTAACCCAATTGCTGATACAAAAAGATAATAGGCCTTAGCTAATGAACTAAGACTGCTTAACAACCCGGGAAGATCCCAAGACAAGCAAGCATACCGCAATCTATCCCACAGGCACACAGACTTGGGCCCAGGCATTTGAAGATCATGGAATTCCTTCATTTTGGTTGCTATAAGGCCAGATATCTCGGAATCAAGCAAATCAGCTGCTGAAAGTGTCTGGAATGGCACAACAGAACGCACAGCATTACAAGACAGGCCATCAAGTTTTTCATAGTCCCAGATAATATCAAGAAATTCCATATTAGGGGTTTCCGTAAAGATTGAATCTTTGTTACAGCCCTGATTGCAAATAATTGCCATGTCACCACTTATCGCACTTGTGAAGTGATGAACTCTACTAGTATTAGGAGAGCTTTACTGAACAACATATAATCACTATGTATATTAGAGTATGAATATGTTGTAGACTAAATTTAAATAAATAAATGTGGCCCTCCTCTAAAAGCTTGAGCTTTTACATTATAACTAGTTCATTGTGGTAAAATCATGCAAAGATCCTGAATTCAAGCCTGATCAATGATTTATGCATGCGCAACGAGAAAATGAATCAGGCCTACACTTGACAAAGGTGTATTTAATTAAATGAGATAAATTAATGCGTGCCTTGTCTAAAAGCTTATTCAACAGAATCAAAACTTAATTTATGCTGTTTTTACGCTTTGATTTAAATCTTTCAGGAAATGTGTTATGGGCGATCGCCTGGGGATTTTCACAAGCAAGTATTGTAAAATGTACAACATAAAGAGCACCTGTAAATACATACCCGAGCACGAATGAACTCTTCGATACGGCCATTAGAAAACCGCCCCAGCAAACGCGGCCCCTGTCCTTGTTTCGACATGAACTCAAACGTACGAATCTCATTTTCTCTGTCGAAGAATACATCCACCCCTTTACCGTAAATCCTCACCACCAATTTCCTCGAACGGTACTGCGAATCCTTGTCAGAATTCGTAGGCCACTTGATTTGATAAACTTCGTTAGTCATGGCTCCTTTCAATGGAACAACCTGCAACGCATCTGCATCCGTAATATCGTCCCATTTTAGTGCCAAAGATTTCAGTATTTTTACAGCTTCTTCGGGAATACGCTGTTCTCTAATTTCAGAATCCGATGAATTTCCGGCAGATCCCATGAATTATTTTACCGAGAAACAAATTGAACGACTCCGCTTGTGTAATTAAATACAGAGAATTTGGTGAATTTAGCATTGGTATTATTCGGGGACCAATGCAGAATATAACACGAAGCAGCTCAATCAGTCAGGTCCTTTTGCCAGATGGCGGCTGTTACTGAATCACACGAGAACCTGCACAAAAAAATGGGTAAGGTAAAATGGCTTCTGGTCTATAGCAGAAAAAATGGGGCAAATATCTAAAAGAATATTTTTTTAGAGAAATTTACAGCTGACACCCTCAAACTTTACCAAATATATTGCATTAAATGTTTTATAAGTATCCTGAAAGAAAATTTGACCATTTATTTACCTTTTTGATTTAAATGTGAAAGAAATGCAAGACCCTGAAAATAAATGTCTATTATTATACATGTGCATAAATAGTAAAATACATGTTTGAATATGAGTATTAGAATTACAACTAAATGCATAAATGAAATTAATGACAAATACGATATATGAATTAACGTGAATATTAATTAATTTAGAATTAATGTCAAGAAATATATTAATTTTCAATTAAATGAAATTGGATGTTAATTAGCATACATAGACGTGAATAGTGAACTGTATTCTTGAATTTAAATTTCTAATTAATATTAATTAAATCAATGTGAATATTAATTCTCAATGAATTAATAACATGGATATAGATATGGGCGTGGATGAATATGAAATTCTAATTAATATTAATTAAATGAATGTGATTGTTAATTAATTGAGAAATAATTATAATAATTATTACAATTTGTAAAATTAAATACATATTGAACAACGAAAAATAAGATATTATTAAAATAATTGAATTATAGTAAATTCATAATCATCCAAAAATGATTCTCATTTGATATAATATTTAATATATTATAGATTTTAACGTGTGGATAATAAGTAAAGTGAGTTATAGTTATAAATATGAAATATATTGATGAGTATATTTCACTCAAACTTTACACATCATCTAAGATATTTAACTAATTTGTATGAGTTTTAGAGCGTTTTAATGTGTGTTTTGATGTTGTGATATATGTTGATTAAATTAAAGGAAATAAGCAAAAATTAGCAAAATTGGAGAAGATGGCTAAATTGTAAGAGATCCAAAGTTCGATGACTAAAGTACAAATACTCAAAAGTTGTGTTGGACCTTACAATGAAGATTCGAGAGTGACTAGGAATCAATTGGATGAAGAAAGAAGTCAAGGAGATCAAATATGATCAAAGTATGATCACACATCAATTTTCAACTGAAAAAGTTATGTTCTTGATTTTTAGTCTCATATTGAGACTCATTTTTGACATAGCAAATGTTCGAATTGGAAAATGATTTTTAAAGAAAAGTTGTAGCTCCTTGAATTATCTTTTCAACGCATCTTGAATTCCTTGAACTAGACATCAGGAAAAAAAGTTATGATAGAAATACTGAATGACGCGCACTTTTAAATTTTCACTCGAAATGGGCGCCGCTAGACGAGAAAACGGGTTTTTAATATTTTTGGATTCTTTTCAAGGTCCAATTAAACTCTAATTCGTCCAAGACTCCAAAAATACTATAAATACATTATCAAAGATCTATTTTCAGGGATTTGAAAAGGGCAAAACATCAAAAGACTCGAGTATCAAGCTAGGAGGCGCAAAAAATATCAAGAAAAATTCCAACTAAAGTTTCAAAAGAGTTTATCTTTCCTTTCTTCCTTGTGTTCTCTCATATAAATTGTATAGATTTTATGAATTCCATCATGAACTAAACAATTTATCTAGGATTTGATATAACCAAACTTAATATTATGATTTGATTTTGTCATAATTATTTCTATTTGATTTTTCATATATGTTTGATTGTGCCATGAAATTAATGCTTTCAATTAATTGGCCATTAATTGAATGAATAGATTCTAATCAATTTCAACGCTCGAGAGAGGGGAATTTAGGCGGGATCATAATATTGACACAACGTAGATTTTATGGGTTTCAA
>CAIGRB010060726.1:0-18832 GCA_903798255.1 Fraxinus quadrangulata
TACCCGGAGGTACCATTTCATTCTATTGAAGTGTCGAAACACCGTACCCGGAGATACCATTTCATTTAAACATTTAAAGAAAAATCATAATTTGAAAACGAAATAAACACTTACACCTCCACCTACCTTTGTTTGACGCTTTTGAATCGATGAAGTTGGATGTAAATAATGCTTCGTGAATGCTACCAATCCTCTAAAAAAATCTGCTTCCCTTTACTTTTTTTTTTTTTTTTTTTAACTTTTGAAAGTTTTTTCTTGTTCAAAGTGAGAACCCTCATATGTAAAACTATACAAATATATATAGTAGAAGGAAATATGAATTATTTGGGAATTTGAAAGGTAAGAAAACGGTTAGTCCCGAAGTGAATTATTGTTGGCAGGTTATTCACAATTCATTATGATTAAAGGATATGTTTAATAGGGAAAATGGTGGGTAAAACGTGTAGGAAACTGTTGTGTCTCATCTCCAATTAAGTTGGCAATACTCTCCAATTTAAGTAAATTTAAAATAGGTTAATGGTTTTGTAAGTTTCATTTGTACATTTAAAACCTGTAACCACGTGTGTGTGTGTGTGTGTGTGTTTGGAAATTTAAATAATAGGTTTCATTCCAATAAATATAAATGTTTAATTATTCATCAATTTTTGAAAATGTTTCTTGTCTTTTATAACCTTTAACTTCTTAAATTGTTTCGTACAATTATATTGGTTAATACCCCAAATAGTCACTGAACTTGTACAAAGATTCCTAGGAGGTCACTCAACTTCAAATTTCCCCTAAATAGTCACCGAACTTTGTAAATTTTGGCCCCATCCATCACTTACCTCAAAATCAAACAATTTTTTATGATGTGTAAGTGATGTGGCACGTGTGTGTACAATTTGTTGGCCAAATAAGCAAAATGTGATGAGGTGGACTCTTCTCTCTCAACTCTTCTCTCTCAAACTGACGGAAACATGATACCACCATAGCCAATACCTCAAACCACCAATTCCGGCAGCCTAGACCGCCGGATACCATCATAGACGACATCACCTCACTCCTCCCAACATCTTCCACCGCACCACATAATCAACCACAAAATCAAGCCAAAATCAACCTACTCACGCATGCTATTTTGGCCGGAATCCCAACCTCCGGCGACACCCACGGTCGCGCACCACCACAGTCAGGTAGCTCTCAAACAGACGACCTCAAATATGGCTTCACCTCAACCAAAACAATGTCCAATCAATCTGCACTAGCCCATGAACCTCCGACAGTCGCGCCTCCATTTCTGTCAAAATCGTCTCCTTCAATTCCAGCCCCGAACTTCATTGACCCTACAAATTGGCATCAACTGATCCAAAAGCAGGCCCAAACGATGCTGGGTATGAATTCTATTGCAATTATCCCTCAAGTCGCTCCAATTTTGGATTGGAACATGCAAATAGCGTGAATTCAATTTCTGTTTTGGCGTGATTTTGTCGCTGATTCCGGTGGGTTTATGATCGATGGTGCTGTGGAAGATGTTGGAGGGAGTGGGGTGATGCTGTCTATGGTGGTATTCGACCGTTTAGTCGGCCGAAAATTGGTGGTTACAGCCAGAAATTGGTGGTTTGAGGTGCTAGGTGGTATCCAGATTCGGTGGGTTTGAGAGACAAGAGTCCACCTCATCACATTTTGCTTATTTGGCCAACATATTGTACACACACGTGCCACGTCACTTACACATCATCAAAAATTGTTTGATTTTGAGGTCGGTGATGGATGGGGTCAAAATTTACAAAGTTCGGTGACAATTTAGGGAAAATTTGAAGTTCAGTGACCTCCTAAGAATTTTTGTAGAAGTTCAGTAACTATTTGGGATATTAACCAACAATTATATATATATTTGAATTTGAGGAAAACAAATATTATTCTAGGTCCCTATAATTTATTCACTTAGCGAGTTAAGAAAATATCAACATTAATCCTCAAATAGAAACTTATAGATTCTCTTTTATTTCTCATTTTTAAAACTTATATCCTTTAAAAATAATGTGTACGCAAATCAAATTCCAAAAATATTTACTATACTTAAAATAAATTTTCACCATCAGTCAAATCTTTGGGAAATACAAATTCCATCCAACTTTATTTAAAAATCTTAATATTTTATAGAAAACATGCATGATTTCTTGTAAACTTTTATGACATTATTTAAGACATGTCGTACTAGTATTGAGCTTTCATTTCTTATGTGGGCCGAGCATAAGGTTCGTCTATGGGCTGACTCATGGTACTAGATCATCACATAAACATATTAGCCTAATTTCATTATATTTTTTTCGGGATTCTACAGAAGCGACTAACAAGGGACAACGTACGTTGAATTTCGGTGCTACGACTTATTGGTTAGACGGAGTTCGATTGTAGCAATGCAGTTGACACCAACCACAATCTTGACATTCATGCACTTGACGGTGCTTGTAGACCTCAATTTTTTTATAAATGACAAAAAGATCCTGAATCTACTTTAGTCCAAGTGTAACGCTTCTGCACAATTGGACGAACCGTTAAAAGCAAGTGACTTTTTTTCGAAGGTGGAAAAGGCAATCGCAAGCACTCGGACAATCAAATCAATCAACTTATATATTTGGGTGTAGGGTGAACGAAAGTGCCACAATTATGTTTGTGAGCATCGAGATTTAGAAATGAAATAACAACAATTAGCAAGATAACTATTTGTTGACCTCGAAAAATGTGACGCTTACGTGGACAACAGATGCCGGGCCCACACCCTCCAACTCAATCAAATTCCGATGCATTTCAAGCAAAAAATCGATGAATAGAGAGACTAGTGTGAACGTAGGAGATGCTCTACGGTGGGAGACAAAAATGTTCAAGTTCTGATGGGTGAGACAAGGGTAATTGTGCTAACAACAGTCACCAATCGAATACTAATGGAAACCAAGTGAAAGATCAAACTAAAATATATGTGAGGAGCAAAACTAGATGACATGTATAGAATTTTGCAAGATCATTTATTATTGAGGGTTTAAGAATTTAAAATCCCATAATTCAACCATTTTTAAGTTACAAAGAGTATCTATTATAATGTTTTGGCCGACTGGTGTCCATTAGATTAGAACCACGTAGCCTTATCTCCTTAAATGAGGCTTCACATCACTGTCTATCATACAATAAATACATTGACAATAGATCAACTGCCATATACAATAGGCCGACACATCTAACACTCTTAATTACAAACATTACATCAATCATTTCCATAAATTGCCTAAGGATCTTGCTAGAGACAACATCTTTATGAGCTTTGGGTGAAATGATGGCATCGGTTGGATGGGGATTTATATTGGTAATCTGGGTGAAGAACCTCGGCGTCTTTGATTTCTTTGTGCAGTACCTCGAATTTATGCATTTCAGCCTTTAGAAAGTGCTTCGGCATAAGAGCTTCGGCCATCCATATGATTTCTTTACACTTGACCAGTTAGGCCCTTATTGACTTTCCTGTCTACGTAGATTGCTACATGACATTTTGACTTGAGCCTCAAAGGCGAGGCGTAATAATAGTTCCTCAAGTCTAGGCGTGATTTTTTATGTAATGCATGGACTTGTGTAAAAGATTTTATTGGCGAATTATTTTTACCATATCGCAGTATTTATACTTAGAGTTTAAATGTACCTGACTTGTGTGAACTACCGCAAGTGTTGTCCGAAGTTGTATACTTCAAGATATTTCTCTCTTCATAGTAATCCTGAGTAGTGTAGTGAAGAAAAGTAAGTCTAAGGTTGTATTGTCTGAAGTGCCTTTGTAAACCCAAAGCCCTATCCGAATTGGTTGATGAAAAGTGATTATGACCCTTGCTAGGTCTTCAGCTTACTCATTACGAGGAGACTGATTTTTTAAAATGTTTGGGAGGAAACGAGGCGTCCTGAATTATTGCACCCAAATAATTTGTTGTCTTTGTATGTTTCCAAGAAAAAATAGCTGAAGCAGTTCACCTTCTTACGAACACAATCATCATCGTATTTAATGTGCAATGATGGCTATTTTGTACACGTATTGCGAAGTTCAAGCACATGAGAGTTCGTGAGGCAGATGCTCTGATCGGACCGTAGAAGACGAAGTGGTTGATGTATTGAGTGGTCTAGATTGAAACTTCAAATGAACGGCTGGATAATCCGGATCGACATCCAATGGCTGGCATTTGACAGCTTCTACCTAAAAAAAAGGAAGACTCATGGCAAAAAATCACTTTTACCTTTCTCAAAAATCTCTAAATTTTTTGCTTCTCTTCTCCTTTGCACTTTTCACTTTTCCTCCTATATTTCACCATTCTTTAATTCAACTCGTAAGTATCTTAAACTTTTAACTTTTAAATCTAAATCAATGGCATTTCAAAACTCTTCTGGGGGTAACGTTAACATTAGTGAGGTAGCGGCTGAAATGGGAGTTGAAATTACTAGCACGACAGACCAGTCCAAGCCATTCAGGCTGGACAAAATGTATTGCCTCTTGGGGATAGAAGAGACAACGAGATAGCCTGGGGGACAACCAAAATCTCATCTTTTATAAATCCGACCCATCTAGCCAACCTTAGGAAGAAATATCAGATCGCATATAACATAGACCTCATTTTCCTCACTCCTGATGAGTGAGCCTGCTTTTCAAGGCAGGGCTATATCGCCATCAGCGAGTTCCTCCAAAAGGCTAGGTTTTGCCTACCTTTACATCATTTTTTAGAGCCGTACTTAGATTGTACGGGCTGGCCCCCACCCAACTCGTCCCCAAGGCTTGGGCCCAACTAGTGGGAACCTACTTCCTTTGGAAGGAAACTTCCCTTGAACATGACATGCCTCTCCACGTTTTTCAAACCATCTTCCAACCCCAAGTCTTGGGTAAAGGGGATTTAAAAGGGTAGTACTCCCTCTTTCCATGGGGATCATGTTCACCTTTTGTCTTGGGCCTTCCTTCCTCCATCGAAGAATAGAAAGAGACGTGGTTTTGGGTAAGGGAAAAGTGGAAAGAATATGAGGGTGATATTGTCCCTCACGTAAAAGCTCCAACCTCTTACTCTGAAACCTGTGAGTGTTATTTTTGCTTTTTGATTTCTTTGAATAGGTGGATTTGATGTTAACATTCTTCTATTACTTTGCAGGATTGGTCCAACACTTCGAGTTAAACGAGAATGATTGGGAGAACTTGACAGGCATCTACCACCGACCCTCTTCCTCTCACGACTTTGATCACTTCAAGGAGATTTTTTGAAGAATTTTGCTTGACGGCCAAGCGAGGTACTACTTTCCTCTTCTCAAACTTCATTCTATATGTACGTAATTGCATTTGACCTATTTATTTTACTTTGTAGAAAATTTTGAGAAACGAAGGCACCTCACTCCGGACATGACCACTATACTCACTGCCACCTCCACCTTTAGTAGAAAGGGTCTAAAGCCCTCATCTGTCTCGACCAAGCATGTGAGAACCAAGTTGAGAGGGTCTACTAGGAGGTTGGTAGCTAAGAAGATGGATGACCTCCCCTAAAGGACCAGCGGAAGAAAATCCTTGAAGAGGTCACCAAGAAGAAACACCGATTCTCCATCACTGGGGTGTGTGGTTCGAACAATGTCCCTCATCCTCATTCCGACATCCTAACTAGAAAGAAGTTGTTAGCAACATCCAGAGCTACGGCCTTTGGGGGCAAAAAAGATTAGCTATCGTGGAGCCCCAGAGGCAGGAGTCTTCTAAGAAAGTGAGGTATATAAGCGCCTCCCTCACTTTCGAGGCTCCTCAACGAACTAGGCTCGCCGTGAAGAAAAAGAGTGAGGAACTAGCTTCTGAGTCTCTTACCTTACTTCCTCTAAAGGTCCAAACTGGAATAGCCACTTTTCATAAGTATTGGATGGAAAGGTGGCAAAACTTTGTGGAGACCAGCAACGCGCTGGACGTGTTTTCCACAATGGTGAGCTAGGTGGGAAGGGCCTTTGGTGTCGCCATAAAGGCTGAAGCCCTCTTTAAAAACCTTCAAAGTAAAAATCATGAGTTTGTGAATAAAGCCTCTCTGGCTGAGGAGGCTGCCAGCATTGCCAAAGCAGAGGCTGAGGCTATGAAGAAGAAAAGTGTCGAAGAGTCGGTGAAGCTCACTTCTGCTTTGGCAAAAATTGATGATTTGAAGAAGGAGGTTTACTTGTCTTAGAGTAAAGTGGTATCTCTTACGAAATGAGTGGAGACATCTAATGCCCATCAGAGGTTAGCAGCTGAGGCCTTGGAGAATGCCAATAAAGAGAATATTACTCTAAAAGAACAAGTGAGGGGCTGAACTTAAAGTTTCTGGCCTAACAGAAGAGGTGGAGATGGCTCAGCAAGAAGCTCATTTAGCTGGGGATGATGTCGTCAAGCACTACATTGCATAACTTCCATTTGACAGAGGCATACCAAAGCTTCGCTAAGTACTGGCAGACGTATGCCTATACAGAAATGGTGGAGTGGCTAGAGATGAACATCGAAAGCATCAACACTTTTGAGTTAAGGTCAAAATTTCTTGAAGAGAGAGAACAGGAGCCTCAAACTCCAGTAAAAGGTAGTCAAGCGATTGAGATTGAAGATGATGTTGTTGAAGAGGCTCCTAAAGTCATGGCTCCTGATGCGATTGTTCCCTTAGTAGCTCCCCCTTTCCTAGATGTATAGATAGGTTTTTTGTATTTTCTATGTAAATGGCTTCGACCACAATTTGTAAATACATATTGAATGAATGAAATTTCTTTTTTGCTCACGTACCGATGTTACTTACTATCTGCACTTATTGCTTCCTTAGCAACTTTTGTTGTTAAAGACGCGAGTGCAAATGTGGTCCATTTTAGGATCCAGCTCCTCGTCGAGGTGCCCACGCGTCTCTTCAAAGGGATGTGTCATCTTTGAAGAGGCTTTTCCCAAGACTTTTGTCTCTTGGAAGGTAGTTTAATGTACAAATAATTTGATAAAAGTCAATTTCATTAGATCAAGAACTATACAAACTGGGTATTTACATCATTACTGATAGTATTTTCGTAGATACTTTGTATTTCATTGATAAGGCTGTGCCTTTCCATCTATATTTTCAATTTTATAGGTTCTAGGCCGAATCTCTTCCTTAATACGGTAGGGAAGGCCTAGTTGGGACTAAATGTTCTTGCACCGTGTTCTTTCGAAGATAAAAATACCCTTCAGAGCACCAACTTATTCAAACGAAATGACTTCTTCTTTACTTTAGAATTGTAGTATCTAATCACTTTCCACTGGTAAACAGCTAATTTTGCTTGGGAATTATCCTTCATTTTTTCAAGGAAGTCCAATTCACATCTCCTTATCTCATCATTAGATATTTCATTGAAGTGAATTCGATGAGGGGATGACAGACCTACTTCAACTGGGCTCATTGTCTCAGCCCTGTAAGCCATAGAGAACAGAGTTTCCCATGGCAGTTATACTTGTAGTTCATATGGCCTAAGGACTTGAGGCAGCTCATCGATCCAGGCCCCTTTAGAAGCATCCAATTTTCTTTTCAATGTGTACTTGATTGTTTTGTTGATAGCCTCCACCTTCCCATTTGCCTGAGGATAGGGAGGAGAAGTGTTTCTTAAGGCCCAGCTCCTCACACAAGCTTTTGACCTTTTTGTTATTAAAATGTCGACCATTGTGTGATATAATTGAATGGAAAATTCTGAATCTACAATGATATTTTTCTATAGGAACTTGGAAGTATTGGCTTCAATAATTTAGCATAGGGCTCGGCTTCTACCCATTTGGTGAAATAATCAATGCTGACAATTGCAAAGCTAGAGTTTCATCTTCTTTTGAGAAGAGGACCTATAAGGTCAATCCCCCATTTAGCAACTAGCTATGGGTTGGAGACAACACTTAGCTCTTGGAAAGGCTGCCTCTAAATTGTTGCAAAGCATTGACACTTGTCGCAATTTTTGTCGAACTCTTGTGCATCCTTTTTCAAGGTTGGCCAATAATATCTTTGCCTCAACACTTTCTGTGCCAAGGACCATCCTCCCCGTGTGATTGCCACATACCCCTTCATGAATCTCTCAGAGCACATAGTTGGCTTCTTTCCTGCCTATGCATCGAAGCGAAGGCAAAGAGAATCCTCATTTAAAGAACACATCATCTTGGAAAACGAAGTGAGCGGCTCGTCTTTTGAGCTTCTGAGCCTCCTCTTTTTCAGAGGGTAATGTCGATCTTTAAGGAAAGATACGATTGGCTTCATCCATAATGTAGTATCTTCGACCCACATTATCTCTTTGCTAGTGGCTGTGGAGGGTCTAAGAAGATGTTCTATGGGTTAGCGAGCCATTCAAATTTTTACTGCTGGCTAACTTTGAAAGGGCATCGACGTGAGCATTTTCTGTGCGTAGTATTTTTACCAGCTTAAATTTTTCAAAAACAGGAATAAACCCCATAACAAGTTTCAAGTATGCAGCCATGGACTTATCTCTGGCTGAAAAATTACCATGAACCTGACTTATTACCAACTGAGAGTCACTACTGATTACGAGCCTCTTTTCCTACATTTCCCTAGCTAGTCTAAGGCTCGTGAGGAGAGCCTCATATTCTGCTATGTTATTAGTGGATTTGAAGCCGAACCTTATAGCACGGGTAAGCTTATGTCCTTTCAGGCTGACAAGAACTACTCCTACTCCTGACCCGGTGTCCTCTGACGATCCGTCGACAAAGAGGCTCCATGTAGGAGGTTCAGTAGGTTCCATCTCGTCTTCCATTTATGGAATATGGGTGAGCTCTGCTACAAAATCTGCTAAGGCTTATCCCTTTATAGTAACCATTGGCTTGAACACTATAACAAACTCACTTGAAATATGGCCTCAATTTCTGGATAGTGAGCATTGGCTATCAATAGTACTTTTCTTACATAATAAATATGTAGCTGGTGATCATTTTTCACCCTTATCAAAATCGAACTGATTGCCTCGGGGGTTACTTCCATATACAACTATAGTGGTTCACTAGTCTTTGATTTAGAGAGGAAATGAGCTTATCCCAAGTGCTTTTTCATCTCTTGTAGGGCTAATTCACATTCCTCTGTCCACTAGAACTTATTTCTCCTTTTAGAATTTTAAAGAAAGGTAGGCACCTATCTGTTGCCTTAGAAACGAAATGGTTTAACGCAGCTACACGTCCGATGAGGCTCTGTACCTCTTTTGGTTTCCGAGGCAATCGCACATCAATTAAAGCTTTGATTGTTTCTAGGTTGGCTTCAATACCCCTTTGGCCGACAATGTAGCCTAGAAATCTTCCAGAAGCGCCTCCAAATGCACACTTTAAAGGATTGAGCCTTATCCTGTACCTCTTCAATATTTGAAATGTTTCGTTGAGATATTTGATATGAGCTCTTACAATCAAGCTTTTCACCAGCATGTCATCCACATAAACTTCCATAGTTTTCCCAATAAAGTCCACAAACATTTTATTGACAAGTCTTTGATAGGTGGGTGGACCCGACATTTTTCAACCCAAAGGGCATGACCCTGTAATAATACAGACCCTTGTCTGTTATAAAGGACGTATGTTCTTCATCTACTGGGTACATTGGGATCTGATTGTACCTAAAATATGCATCCATGAAGCTAAGAAGTTCATGTCCAGTGGTTGAATCCACAAATTGGTCTATCCGAGAAAGTGGGAAACTGTCCTTAGGACAAGCTTGATTCAAGTTCGAAAAATCCATACAAACTCTCCATTTTTCGTTGTGCTTCTTGACTAACACTGAGTTAGAGATCCACTTTAGATACGCAGACTCTCGGATGAAACGGTCATCGATCAGCCTTTTAACTTCGTCCTTTAAGGCTTCATATCTCTCCCGATTGAGAGCTCTTCTCTTCTGCCTATGTACTGTGGCCTTTAGATCAATGTTCAAGCGGTGGCAACTGACTTTGGTCAATGTCGATCATGTCTTTGCACTTCCAACTGAAGACATCAAGATTTTTCAACAAGAAGCTTTTCAGCTTCTCCTTGGCTTCCATTGGCAAATTTCTTCCAATTTACATGTGTTTGGAGGGGTCTTGTGGGTCTAATAGGATGCTCTCAATTTCTTCTATAGGGGCTATCTGAGGTTCGCAATCAATGATGCGAGGGTCTAGCTCTTCCAAACTAGCTATTTCCTCAGCAACTCTCTCCTTTAGGGATTGTCTATTTTTCACAGATAGCCTCTTTTTCAACTCCAAGGATGGTCCTTTCTTCAGAAGCATCCGCCATTTCAACGTCTTTTCCTAGTTCAGGGATTCTCCATTATTTAGGGATGTCATCCATGTCAATGTCCATGGTAATCACATTGACGCTTCTTGGTTCGACTTTCCTTACGAAATTCAAGTAACATTCTCTTGCCCTCCTTTGATCACCTCTAATCGTGGCTATACCATTCTCGATTGGGAACTTTATGCATAGGTGGTGGATGGAGTAACTGCCCATAGTTCCATCAAGGCAGATCTCTCCAACACTTCGCGATAAGCGAATCGATTATCCACCACCAAGAATTATCTGAAATGGTGAGCAGTTAAGGATGTAGTCCCCATCCTATTGCTAGAGTGATTTTACCCATTGGGATGATGTAGGCCTGCGAAGCCATATAAGGGAGAACTCATTGGGGTTAGCTCGTGATCAACTTTCATCTTATTAAAAGTGGTTCCAAATATGATGTTTACAGAGCTTCCATTGTCTACTAGCATTCTTTTTAGGCCATTGCGGGCTACGACGACCCTCACCACTAGGGCGTCACAATGTGGATAATGAACACCCACTGCATCGTCTTAGGTGAAGGTGATAGGTTGAACTTTTCTTTTGACGTAGGCTCGGTTGACTATAAAGCTCATCATTGGGGGGTCCATCGCTTCCCTGGCGTAATTTTTATGGGAGTTCATAAATTCTCCCCTAACGTACGGGCCTCCGAAAATCATATCGTTTTCTCTTATGGGCTCTTGGCCAACATTTGCTGGGGGCTTCTTCTTTATCTTTGACTTTTCCTCGCTCGTTCTACGTCAATATCTTTCATCCTGGGATCGTCGCTCTTGTTAGGGCACCTTAAATCAACATTCTCAGGCTGTTGGGTGTGCCTAGGAGGAGCATATCTTCGGAGGCACCCGTTCCTCTGTTGATTAACGCTCTGAGGGTGCCTATCAATATCACTGCAGCCTTCAATGTTGTGGCTATAGGAATGATGGTACGTACAATAGAGGGGCATTTCATCCCTATTTCTAGGTTCAGCGCCTCGCCCTCTGCCTCTCCTTGTTTGGAGAGTTCTTTGATAGGGTCTGTTCTAGTATGTCGCACTACTATGGTTTACTTCCTTGTTTAGGCCAAAGTGGGTACTACATTTAGCGTAACTGCTAAGGTTTACCCAGGGTTGAGAGGGGTCGATTGTCCTTCTTGATGGTCCATTAAATGAAAAGTTGGGCCTCTTCCTCTTCTCATTTAAGGAGGTGAGAGTCTCTGGTTAGCTCCGTTCCTATGATCCCTCAATTCTTCATTAAGAATCTCACGCCTTATCATTTCCAGTAAGGCATTATAGTTGGTAGGGTCTTTATTTTGTACATCTTTCCAGAAGACAGAGTTTATGTCCAATCCCCCCTTTAGGGCTGTTAGAGACTCCCTATCCATTACTTGCACACAAGAAACTTTTTAGAGACTCCCTCTGCTATTGCCGCATATCTTACAAGCATTAGATAGGTCCTTCTACTTCTTTACTTGTGGCAAAGTGGTTGAGGAATGCCTTTTTGAGATTCGGCCAGCTCCAAATTTTTCCTTCTGGTAGTCTAGTGTACCAAATTTCGACTCCTCCACTTAGGGTCAAATGGAAGCTCTACACTTCATAGCTGGGGTGGCTCCCTTTAGATTCATGTGAGTTTTGAAGCTGTTGAAATACTTCGCGGGATCACGTCTTCCATCATACTTGGGAATTTTGGGGAGTGTGAAGTGGTTCAGTATGGGGGCATTTCTAAAGGCTAAGGAAAATGGTGAATTATCATCCTTATCGTCAAGATCACAGGACCTTTGCAGTTCATCAAAATCTTTATCTTCCTTTGAGTCTCTAGGGGCGGATGGGAAGGTCCTACTTCACTTCTAGCCCGCTCTTGCCTATTTCTAGGCAGAAGGATCTGAGGCGTTTAATCGAGGACAGGTTTCGTCTTGTCTTTCGAACTAAAGAGCCTCCTGCTGCCTATTTCTAAGCATAAGAGGAGGTCGATCTTGCCTATTTCTAGGCACCTTTGGGCTCAGCCTGTCGAAGACACTTACCGATCTCTGAGGCCGGTCCTCTGGTTTATAGTTTGATGGAAAATTGAATGGAGCCTCATTAGGTCGTTCGGAGGCATAATTGGTGGACGTATAAACTTCAACCTCCCTTTCCTAAGAGGCTTCCATCCTTGCGTGATGTTTGTGTCCAGCCATTTGGCTTTGGACCTCTTCTTCCTCATGGTAACGCCTTTGCCACGAGGCATGTAATACGTTCCCTTGGGCTGCATGCAGAGCAATTGGGTAATCCTCATTAGCCCCGCATGTTCATCAGCAGTTCATGTATGGCCGTGTTATGCTGGGTTATGTTCCTCATATTGGTGGCCATTGTGGCCACCTCCCTAGTAAGTCTCTCTCGTTGCTACCTTACCCCTGCCCCTGGACCCACTTGCTTATTCTATTGGTAAAGTCGATGGCGAGCGGCTGGGGTGACATGTGAAGGTTTCCCTTCTTTAGGATGTTCCCTCGTCCTCCGGGGTGCATTTTCTTCACTGTTTAAACTCATGACAACAAGGTTTTTCCTGGCTTGATGCTCCCATTTTTAAGGATCAAATTCATCTTGAACCGAACGTTTTTTCCTTTCAAATATTGGAAAATTCCTATCAATTTGCTTACAACTGGCTTCCTCCCACGAGACTCTCGTGGTTTAAATGTACCAATTTTCCACAGATGACTCAATCTATTAACCCCCTAAAAATGTGACACTTACGTGGACAATAGATTTCGAGCCCACTCCCGCTAACTCATGCAAATTCTAGCTCGTTTTGACTGAAAAACTGGTGAATAGTGAGACTAGAGTAAACGTGGGAGATGCTCTATGATGGGAGACAAAAATGTTTAAGCTCCAACGGGTGAGACAAGGGTAATTATGCTAACAAAAATCACCAATCGAATGCTAATGGAAACCAAGTTAACGATCAAGCTAAAATAAATGTGAGAAGTAAAATTAGATGAAAAAATCTTGCAAGATTTTTTATTATCGAGGGTTTAAGAATTTAAAATCCCAGAATCCAACCCTTTTTCAGTTACAAAGAGGTTCTACTTAGTGCTTTGACCGACATGGTGTCCGTTGGATCAGAATCACGTGGCCTCATCTCATTCACTAAGGCTTCGCATCACTGTCTATCATACAATAAACACATTGATAATGAGTCAGCCGCCCTATAAAATAACTAACACACCTGACACTCTTAATTACAAACGTTACATCAATCATTCCCAAAGATTGCCTAAGGATCTTGCAAGAGATAACAACTTCATGAGCTTCGGGTGATATGAGGGCCTCGGTTGAATGAGGCTTTATATTGGACTTTTCGGTGAAGAACATTGGCTTCTTTGAGCAGTGCCTCGAATTTATGCACTTCAACCGTTAGACAGTACTCCGGCATAAGAGTTTCGACCATCCATATGATTTCTTTACATTTGACCAGTTAGGTCTTTGTTGACTTTCTTGCCTACGAGGCATTTTGACTTGAGTCTCGGAGGTAAGGTGTAACATTATTGAGGGTGTAAAATTGTATTACTTCAAATGACACTAAGTGTGAACTTTTATAATAGAAGAGATAAAATGTTTATTTTTATTGTCGGAAAGTTTAATGATTATGAACAGTGAAGACCTTATAATTTAGGTCTAACATCTAAAAAGTAGACTGATAAGTGGAATGAAAGGTGTCTACTACAGAGAGTTAACATCAATCAATTATACAGAGAATTTTGTAAAGAAGATCTCTTGAAAGAAGTGAAGTTAATAAAATGTCTTGTAGATTCAAAGGCTAATCGATTTAAAAATGAGCTGTAGCAGGTCGCCTCAATCATAGATGGTTAGCCACTATATGGCACCTCGACTGAGGTAATGACATTACTTCAGCTAACTCTATTTTATGGCCTCAATTATGTCTGATAGGTCTAAAACGTGTAGTGAGAGCTTGAGATGGCTTGTTAGTTGGCTGCAACATGATCAGTAATTAGAACCTCATAGGATGAGGAATAACATAATTGTTTACAAGTCTTAAGAGCAATTTGATAGGGCATTGTTTTTACTGACCTTCCAATACAAAACTCAATAGATATATATTGTAACAATCACAAAGGTACTTCAACGACTATATATATAAGCACCCCTCCATTGTATAAAGGATATTTGTTACGACTTCCTATTAGGTTCCCACGTGGTCTAGCCAGCCCTAGGGTAAATTCTGAGGCTCGCTACTCAATCCAAGGTGGTGGAGTCCGAGGCCCGCAACTCAATTCGAGGTGGTGGAGTGTTATATCCGAGGAGGGTACTTCGTTAACTAATAAAAGTCCACGCATAACATAACTAATCATACATGGACTTGGGGGACTATTGTTAAGACTTGCTATTAGGTTCCCACGTGGTCTATCTGGCACTGAGGTAAATTTCGAGGCCCGCTAGTCAATATGACTTGGGAAGTCTGAGACCCGCTACTCAATCTGAGGTAGGAAGTTCGAGGCCCGCTACTTAATCCGAGGTGGAAGGTCTGAGGCTCCGCCTAGCTAGTGATGACCCACGTACAAAGATCCTGAATTTATTGTAGAGATCTCATTTGAATGTTTGATGTGACCTTTGTAAAAGTATATTTGTGTCTTGTCTTGTCAATAGGATGTAAGAGCATTAAATGCTTTGAAAAGATAGGAAGGTCAACTTAATGGCTAGGACCTGATGCTTTGGCCGAGGAGATGAGGTCACGTGTAATTTGAACCAAAGGTCACCATTCTAGTTGTTACACTATAAATACCGAGTGGTATATTTTTCTCTCCTTATTACCGAAATATATATACAAAAACAATACAATTTTCTCTCAAGTATATTTTTCTACCACGAATCTTGTTCTTAACTATTGGTAATTATTGTACAATCATATCTCGTTATCCCGTCGGAACCCGAATGAAAACATCTCATGTCGTCAAGCTCCTCCCATATCCAATTTTGGAGTGATCTTGACCGTTAATAGGCATTTATGTGTTGGATTTAGCTTGTGCATGCACGAGTGGGCCCGACATCTGTTGGCAGCATTTTTTGAGGTCAACAGATTGACGTCATCTATGGAAAACCACATTATAACCACGAGCAACCCCATGGAAAAAGCTTTCTAAGGAAATAGTTTGGGGCATCCCCCCTTGAAAAAAGGATTTGTTCCTGAAAAGGAACAAAAAGAAGCCTCAAAAGTTGGAAAATATTTGAGTTTTAGGCTTGAAAAGAGATGAGCTCAAAAGGTGACGTCCATCCCAGGCGTATGAGGGAAAGAGATGATGAAATCCCAGCTACGGCCGCCCAATGGGTCGGCGCCTACCTCACCACCATCACAGATGAGGTGGGATGAGGATGGCAACCTAACTCACCAGGGAAATAGCCACCATGACAGCCAACATGAAAAGCATTACCAACCAAAATTTGGCAATGCAAGAACTATTTAGAGAAATGCAAGGCTAAGGGGGTCATCCAATCCCTCCATTTGCACCCCAACAATAGTACCAACAAGAGGATAAGGTACAAAATTAGAGAGTACATCTTCCTAGGTACACAAGAGAAAACGGCCCCCTCGAAAGGGAAGTGGAAGTTGACATTTCCTTCAATTATGCATATGGCTGACCCACCGAGGTACCTTTCAATATGGATGACAACTTCTCCCTAGAATATGAACTCGAGGCAAGGCCTCAGGGGTCTGTCAGTGTATTCGATCGAATCAGCCCTGTGAATCTAAGGCCCAGGTGTCAACAACATGAAATTTCGGCGCCTAGAAATAGGTCTCGGTCCCTACCTCCTGAGACGACAACCGAAGGAAAGGCAAGAATATGCCCCCTATGTTGTCCCGCCCAGAGAGGCATCAAAGGAGAGGTAGTGAGGCTGAGAACTAAGCAGGTCCCTCCATCCCACCACCCAAGTATGAAGTGGATGATCCCCTGAAAGGGGGGGGGGGCACTGATGAAACGGCTTTAATAAGATGACCCCTTGAAAATGAGAGGTTGCTGAAGAGATAACTCCCTGAAAGTTCAGTACTTCAGCATCAGGACCTCATCCTTGCCTATGCTTCAGCACTTCAGCATGCAAGGGCCTCATCCTTGCCTATGCTTCAACAATTCAGCAAGGGCCTCATCCTTACTTATGCTTCAGTACTTCAGCATGCAAGGGCATCATCCTTGAATAAAGGAAGATGCGATCTCTTGAAGACCTCATTCCTTGAATAAAGGAAGAGGCAGTATTTTTCAAAGTCCTCATTATTTGAGTAAAAGAAAGGCATCATATTCTATAAGTCCTCATTCTTTGAAAAATGAATAGGCAAATTGCCAGATGCTTATTCCTGGCCTCGCAGGATGGTTATTCCCCACCTCTCACTATCGTTAAGCCTAGCTGTAAGACCTCGTCTATCTGAGGCCCGCTTATAAGACTCCAATAGTTCGAGAGCTATTCACAGGATGTCTATTCCCCACCTTGCCAGATGCTTACTCCTGGCCTTGCAAGATGGTTATTCCTCGCCTCTCACTATCATTGAGCCTAATTATAAGATCATTCCAATGTCAATTTGTAAGACTCTGATAGCACTATTGTAGAGCCTAGCTATTTCAGGATGTTTATTCTCCGCCACGCCAGATGCTTATCCCTGGTTGAAGACCTCATTCCTTGAATAAAGGAAGAGGCATTATCATGAAGTCCTCGTCTTTGAATAAAGAAAGAGACAGTCCACAATCCTTGAATAAAGGAATATGTGGCATTATCTTGGAGTCCTCATCCAGGAAACAAAGTTTGCAATCTATAAAATCAAATTCAAGTTCAAAAATTATGAAGTACCTCATATTGACAAAGATCAAAGGGGAAGCCTCTTCATAGATGAATTGTCCCTATAAAAGGAAGTGTGGGCACTTCGGATGAGAGGATCAAGTCTATAAAGGGACCACCTCATTTGAACTCCGAGGCATACAACACATGGCTCCCTTTGATGAGGCTGAACGTCAAGGGAGAAACATTTGCATGGATGAACCATCCACTATGTAAGGAAGCGTGGGCACCTTGGAGAAAAGGATCGGGTCCATAAAGGGACCACCTCGTCTGAACTCCGAAGTGTACAACACATGCCTACCTTTGACGAGGGTGAACGTCAAGGGAAAAGCCTTTTGTATAGATGAAACATCCACCATTTAAGGAAGCGTGTGGATCAGGTCCATAAAGGGACTACCTTATCTGAACTCCGAGGCATACAAAACATGCCTCTCTTTGACGAGACTGAATGTCAAGGGAGAAGCCTTTGTATAGATGAGTCATCCACCATGTAAGGAAGCGTGTGGATCAGGTCCATAAAGGGACCACCTCGTCTGAACTCCGAGGCGTACAGCACATGCCTCCCTTTGATAAGGCTGAACGTCAAGGGAGAACCCTTTGCATGGACGAGCCATCCACCATGTAAATGTGGGCGCCTTGGAGGAAAGGATCAGGTCCATAAAGGGACCACCTCGTCTGAACTCCGAGGCGTACAACACATGCCTCCCTTTGACGAGGCTGAACATCAAGGGAGAAACATTTGCATGGATGAACCATCCATCATGTAAGGAAGCGTGGGCGCCTTGGAGGAGAGGATCGAGTCCATAAAGGGACCACCTCGTCTGAACTCTGAGGCGTACAACACATGCCTCCCTTTGACGAGGCTGAACGTCAAGGGAGAAGCCTTTGCATGGATGAGTCATCCACCATGTAAGGAAGTGTGGACACCTTGGAGGAGAGGATCAGGTCCATAAAGGGACCACCTCGTCTGAACTCCGAGGTGTACAACATATGCCTCCCTTTGATGGGGCTAAACGTCAAGGAAAAAGCATTTGCATGGATGAACCAAAGTTATAAGCCTCGGTAGTTCAGCTATTCTCTCTGCCTCAGCCCCAAAACGAGTTCAGCTATCTACAAAGTTATGACCCTCGACAGTTCAACTATTATCTCTGCCTCAGCTCCAAAACCAGTTAAGCTATCTTCAAAGTTACGAGCCTCGGCAGATCAGCTATTCATCTATGACTCAACTCCAAAAAAAAATTCTTCTCTGCCTCAGCAATTCTTCTCTGCCTCAGCTCCAACCTTGGTAGATCAGGAGTTCTCTCTGCCTCAGTTCCAACCTCAGCAAATCAATTATTCTACCTCAGCTCTAAAACAATGCAAGTAAGTCGATCTCACAGCAACTATAAAGTCCACGCATAACATAAATAACTACACATGGAATTGGAGGACTATTGTTACGACTTTCTATTAGGTTCCCACGTGGTCTAGCCGGCCCTAGGATAAATTTCGAGGCCCTCTACTCAATCCGAGGTGGTGGAGTGTGATATCCGAATAGGGTACTTCGTTAACTAATAAAAGGCCACGCATAGCATAAATAATCATATATGGACTTGAAGAACTATTGTTACGACTTGCTATTAGGTTCCCATGTGGTCTAGCCGGCCTTGGGGTAAATTTCGAGGCCCGCTACTCAATACGAGGTCGGATGTCCAAGGTCGGCTACTCAATACGAGGTGGAAAGTCCGAGGCCCGCTACTCAATCCGAGGTGGAAGGTCCGAAGCTC
>CAIGRB010060726.1:29876-87737 GCA_903798255.1 Fraxinus quadrangulata
TCACAATTTAGTTATAAAAAATCACAACTTTCCATTGTGTTGGTTAAGGCTAAATTGATTTGAATTTAAACCACCACAGTCTTTGTGGGCACTATACTTGGATTCAAAATCTATTTTACTACATGTTAACAAATTGTGCACTTGAAGTATTTTGAACGAATAATATTTTTGTAGCAAGTTTTTGGCGTCGTTGTCAGAGGTTCTTACTTTACTTTGGGTTCGATTTATTTTAGCACAAATTCGAATTTTTACCTATATTCTTGTATTTTTATTTTTGTTCCTTTTTTTTTTATTTTATAAAAAGACCAAAATTAGTAGGATAACAAATGATCCTGGTTGATTTCAACAAAATGCTCGTATGTGAACTTGATGAAATTGTGATGGGTGACTTGCTTGTTACCTTATTTCTCTCATCAAAATTTGACGTGGGTGATTTATCTGTGAAACTATTTCTTTCACAAGTTATTAATGTACATCAATTAAGGGAATCACGTCCATCGGACTTCCAATAAATACAACAAAAGGTGAAGATTTTTCATGAAGATGTTATTGTTTTTTTGCCAAAAGTTTTGGATATGGACATTAAACTCGAGAAAGTATCAATTAAAGAATATGAGCATATGGAAAAAGGAGGAGTTGATCATATTAGAGAAAATTGAAAATGCGACATTTAATGATGCTGCCCTTACCAAGCAATTCCCTGACTCCAATGACTGCTTAATAATTGATTTATCATTAAACACCAATGAGATAGTTGAAGTTTACATAGTGGAGTTTGAACCAAGCAGTGAAGCCAAGCCATATTTTAATGACAAGGGCAACGTAAATATTTGGAGAAAAAATGAAAATGGGTGCGAGTTCAACATACAAGCAAAACAAGGCATCCAAATCTTTCTTTAAAATTCCTTGAACGAATGTTGTTGCCAAAAGTCTAACTAAAGATTTTAAATTAAGCGCTTAATGGGAGGCAGCCCATTTTTCTATCTCTTTTCACTTATTTTGATTAACTATTGCATTATACGTAGTTTTAGGGATTGCATTAGTATTTTAGGGCTATATTTAGGAACTCGTGTATTTAAATGAATTTTAACACATTTTAGGTAGTATTTTAAGATTTGATTAGTAATTTAAGCTTGTTTACTTATTGAGTTTATTTTACTTAGGCTCATCATTAATATCCTATCATTATATTATGCTTAAATTGATGTGATATGCATTCTTAAGATTGCACTCAGATTTCAATCTCCAAACCAATTTGAAAGATTTATTTTTTCTTAACTATAAGATTTTTGCAAGGATGCACGCTCTGTTGGATATTTTTTCTGAAAATTAGAAGATTATAATTATTCTTGGTTTGAATTCATTGCAAATTTTTAAACATTTTATGCAATCACTAATATTTATTTTGAATTCTTGAAATAGAAAATTAAAGCCTAGCAACAAGGAAAAGTGGTAGTTTTCATGACGTCCACCAGTGTGAATTATCAGTGGTCCTTATACTTATCCACATCTATCCCAGGGGAGTTTCTGATCATTTACTTCTTTATTATGATTATTTTTATTTTTACATTGGCGAAATGTAATTTTTTGTTTGGGGGTGGATAAGTATTAGGATACTTAGGATCTTTATTTCTTACTATTAAATTGCTTATCGAATCTATATAACTATTTTAATTTGAAATAAAAATGTGAAAAACTCAAAAATAATGTCTAGTATAGTGTTGAACAACTTGCCACCTATGATGATATTTATTTATTTGAATTGAGTATGGCTTTAACTAGAATTGGACAACATTATATCTGATGCTTTTACTTGAGTACTTATTCATGTTAGACTTGATTATTTGAGCACATAATTATTATTGACTTATCACTTATATTTGAGCATAACTTGATTATGTGGATTTAAATGTTGATGTTATTGACCTAGGCTTGAGTTGAATTCCTAGATCCTTAATGTAGTAACCAAACAGCTAAAAAGTGGTTTGGGGGTAAGAATGCTAGTATTTGTATTCATAGAATTTTGATGGTTTGAAGTTCTCAAATCTCATTGTTGGTTGAAATAGTTTGTCTTGAGGGGTCTAGAATAGGCACTGACCACTTCTAAAATTTGAATCTCATATAAAAAATTGTGATACATCTTATACCTTTCTTCAATCATTTATTACTCGAGTTATTTAGTATGCTAAGGTCCTAAAATCTTGTACCCTATAGTCATCTGATTTGAGAGTCATCAACCTAAAACTCGTTACAGGGGTCATTTAGATAACTTAATAGAGAGAAGTTTTGCACTCCAGGTGTCAAAAAATTACATACGTATTACATATACACACAATCAATGTATATGTTCATAGAGAGAGAGAGAGAGAGAGAGAGAGAGAGAAAAAAGAGATTTAGACTATCGAAACGAGAGGTGCTCGGTGAGGATTTTGATACTTGAACTCTAGAGACTGGCGGTGTGATTTTGAGAAATGCTTATCATTTTCCTTTTAGGTTTACTAGTATCTAATTTTGATTAGTTTGTGTAGCAAAATACATTTTAATTATTATTAAGAACCCACATGTGCTAGAAATACCTTGGGATTGGAAAAAAAAACATAAAGAGTGGTTTTGCATGAGAGGTGTGAGGAAAGACTAACCACAAGAGAATTGAGATTATGAATAAATCAACAACACTTATTTGGTTGTGTTCTAGTATGGGTGTGAGTTCAACGTTCATTAATCAAACACATATTTGAAGTTGAACATCAGATAAGAAAGATTTATTTTGATATTTTTCGGATCTTTCTAAAGTGCGAACTTAAACTCGAACTTAAGGTATATGGGAAGTAGTTCAACATTGATTATGTTATTTCCGAATTGCTTAGAGTAGTCATTTATTTTATTCCTAAGTTGTTTTATTTTGTTTGAGGATGAACAATTGTTTTAATTTGGAGGTATTTGATAAGTACATTTTGTACACTTATTTGGACTACATTACCAAGCTTTGATATCGTCAAAGTGTTAATTTTTGCTTAACATAGTATTTTTTTTCTTTCATTTCAGTTTTGGACCAGTTTCTAAGCATTTGGAACAGAATGAAAGGAAAATGGAGGAAATCTGAAATTCGAGGACCAAAGTACAAATATTCAATAGTTGTTTTGAATCACAAATGATGATTGAAGATCACATAGGATTAATAGGATGGAATTGGAAGTCAAACGAGTAAATTATAATCAAAGTATTGTCACAATTCAATTTTTAGCTGCACAAATTAGGGTAAATAGCACAAAACATAGGGATCTTTCATTATTATTGTGCAAAACATCCATACTTTTTATTTCTCGACATTTTCACCATTAATTACACATTTAATTGCGCAAAATGTCATTCCGTCCATTTTCATCCAAATCTACCGTTAAGTGAACACATGGAGTCATTTTTTTTCTAAATAGGAGGATATTTTTGTCTTATAATATTTGGCTCTTTATTTCATAAAATTACAGTTGGGGCCCCAATAAAAAACAAAAGTTAAATAAAAACCCAAAATAAAAAACAAAAGTGATGCTTACATTCTTCTCCATCCACCCACCTCCCTAAAAAAAGGCACTGCCACCGCCACGTCCAACTACGCCCTCCACCAATTAAGAGAAACAGAAGTGAAAAATGTATGCAAGCATTGTTTGGACAATGAAAATTGAGCCATCAGATTTGGCTAAGAATTGAAGTAAAGGGCTTCTATGCAAGCATATATACCTTTCTGATTGCATTATCCCTTAGTTACGGCTTCACAATTCTTGCTAGGTTTGCCACCAAGAACTGCCAGTTCCGAGTCAAATTCCGATGAACTGGAGTTAAATTCTAGCAGATTCATCTAGCAATTCTCTTAAGGTGGCGGTCTCGACCAGCGGCGCTGGAGACTGAGGCAGCTGGGCAATATATGGCCCTTCCGATCAAGATATCAATCTTTTCATCCACAATTGACGTGAAAATAAGGAAAAAGAAATGTTAATGTTGGAAGAAAACGGGCCGCTCATGTGGGCTGACTTGACCTGCATTGCGTGGAAATAATTTGGACGGAGAAGTTGAGGTAGCTGAGTTTTTTTTTTTTAATTGGAAACCATAACTCCCTACCACCTCTAACTTCCATAAACACCACTCTATCACAAAATTAGATAGAGAACAATGCAATTCGAATTATACAAAAGAGAGAAATATACATGAGGGTTGTGACTTGATTTTGGAAATATAACGTCTCAAATTGGGTTCTTGGATTGTGAACAGCAAACTCCTTCCTTGGTGATCAATTTTTTGACCAGTAAATGGGTACAAGAAGGTAAGGGAAGCAAGTAATCAAAAGGCAAGTGATTCAACCTCATTTTGGTGTTTTCAAGTTTTACCACTCCAAACTCGGTTATACGCATGCAAGCACGTTTTACATTGGTATCAGAGCCTAAGTAGGTTTTCTTGCTTAAATACATGCTGAAAATGGGTTGAAATGATCAAAACGCATGTATATTGTTTTCTTCCCAAGCTTGAACATCATTAATGGCAAATTTTGATATACTTCATATAAATTCATTAAATTTATAGCATATGTTCATGTTATTATGTAGAATATATCTGAAAAATTTCACTTCGTTTGGATTTATATTTTGGGAGAAAAATCGAACCCTATTTGAGAAAATCGAAACTTTATCACATGATAACTTCAACACATTAAGTTTCATGCTGTCCATTTGGAATGGATGAATAGATCTTCTCAAGAACTTTCCAACGATAAAAAGAACATTAATTTTGGCTTAGAATTGAAGTTATGACCTTCGAAAGTTTGTTCAAAAATTTGAAAAATCTACCTATTTTTGGACGATGAATAGAGATAGAGAGAGACTGTTGCGTGGAGGTAGTTGAATTCCAAATGTAATTTGAAAAATTGCATGTTGGTCCCCAAACTATTTTAAATATTAATTATTCCAAATGCAATTTAATAAATAGCTTGTTGGTCCCAAAACTATTTTTTGGATGTTTATTCCAATACCACTTTTAAAAAATTGTGTGTCAGTCTAAAAAAATTATTTTTAGATGTTGATTATTTCAAATTCAATTTAGAAAGTTTCAAAAAAAAAAAATAATAAAAATAAAAATTGGCCCCTCAAATATTCTTGATATTTTATGCAATTAAAATAATTTTCAAATAATCAAAAATATTTTTTACTATAATTTAATTATTGAAATAAATTTATAAAAAGCATTAAAAATATTTTTGACTTGATTAAATTCTGAAAATATTTTTATAAAATCAAGAATATTTATTAAGTGGTATTTGATTAATGGGAGTTATTTTCTGAAGTACTCTCAATTTTTTTTTTAAATGAAAATTGCTCCGAAAGTATTTGAAATACCACATTTTATTTACGTTCATGAGTGAAGTGGATCTTGATTAGATTATGTGATCCATTATGATTAGTTTTCAGTTTTAGTGCTTGATCAAATATGGCTGGATCAACGTACACTTTTTGCATCCTTACAGGAGTAGCTAGTAGAGCACGGGGTTGTGGAACTTGCTGAAAAATTACGTGCTTATCGAAACTATGACATGAATCCACGACATAACCTAGTATAACACATAAAATATCTCGAAGCAATGCGTCGAGAAGTGATGCATTTGGGACAACCTATATGTGAGTTGGAGAGTATGTATCATCTAATGATGACACTTCCTAAACATTGGCATAATATTGCTATTTAAGTTATGGTAATTCATAACCTCTATGCTACAACTATCAGTTCAGGATTTTGATTAGGAAATGGAATTCGAAAAATGATAATTTTATAATTAATTTAGATATGTATGGTTAGTTCAAATTGTTGAACAAGATCTATGTAATTTTTTTTTCATGTTTAGTAGTTGTTTAAAGAAGCTTAATATGATCACATGTACATATATGACATTTTGGGATTTATATATATGTTTCATATTTATCACATATAGTCAAAATGTCTTGCTTATTTTGTACATGATTAATTATTTAATTTAGTGGTAGTTCTAATGTTGGAAGAGTTTAAGTAATTCTGACCTAGAACCTATGATTTTGCACTATGAAATTAATTTTGTGATAATGTAACATTAGGATAATTGATGATGATTGGGAACTCAGTGAACTTTCAATTCCATGTCTAGTGTGAAATTATCATGCAACTTAATTTGCATGAGCGAAAAATGATATGTGTGCATAAATGGACATTTATATGATTGTCTCTAAAAATTTGACAAACAATGGCATCTATGACTATCATAACTGACCTTAATAAGGGCGACAAATTGAATGGCGATAATTATAACACCGGCGCCATAAAATTTGGTATGTATTGGAGGAACATGATTGTCTTGAGGGCATCAACCACATGATGGAAAATACAGGGGTATGTCAAACTGCTCAATGGAGAAGGGATCAGGAAACTTACCAAACATGGAAAAAGAAAGATTCCACTGCTCGTGCAATTTTAGTAAGTTCCGTGGTGGACGATCTCATTCATGATTATGAGCAGCTCCCGACTACTCATGACATCTAGACACATTTGAGAGAGAAATATGGTAGTACAAGTGTGACTAGACTCAGACAACTGACTATTAAGTTTGATACTCACAAGAATCTTTCTAATAACAACATCACATAGCATTTGAGGATCATGCCTACTATGATTAGGGAGTTGAAGTCGGTTGGTCACATACTCTTTGATGAGCAGCAAGTTCAGGCTTTGAACCTCTCCCTTCATAATAATTGGGAACATTTGAAAGTCAATCTGACTCACAATGAAAGTATCAAAACATTTGATGATGCTGCCCGCCTTGTGAAACAAGAGGATGAGCGCCTCGGTGCGGCTAAATATCTGGGACATGCTTTTGTGGCTAAATCTAGTTCTGCAAAAGTTACAGGTTTTAAGTGTAAGAAGAATTGGATCAAAGGAGGAAAAGGAAAAGAAATTGGACAGGGACCTAAAAAGAGCAAACTCGAGCGCAATAAGAAGGGTAAATGGTTTGGAAAAAATAAGATAAGAGCAAGCAAAAATGCTTCAACAGTTAGACGATGGGTCACTTTGCTCCTGATGCCTTGAGTTAAAGAAGGTAGCTCTTATAAATTCTTCTTTTACTACTGTTTATGTTTTAAGCATTGTTATATTAACTGAATCTTATCCTATGTGGATTGTAGACTCAGGATCTACAGACCATGTAACCAGGGATCATATAAAAAATGGTAATGTATTTTATGGATCTGGACATGTAGAAGGTGGTTTTATAGTGTTGGATTGTGATCCAAACACTTATAATTATTATGTTGATCGTTGTTTTTCTATGAATGTATCTTCTTCTTCTACTTTTAAAGATTTGATGTTGATACATCTGTATGGCATGCTAGATTAGGACATATTGGGCAAGAGAGAATGAATATGTTAGCTAAAGAAGGCTTGCTAGATTCAATCTTTAAGGTTTCGTTACCTACTTGTGAACATTTCCTAATTGGAAAAACAATACGAAAACCATTCGGTAAAGCCTTAAGAAGTTGAACTTCCATTGCAGTTAGTCCATTCAAATATATGTGGCTCTATGAATGTGAGGGCAAGACATGGATCCCCTTATTTCATTACTTTTATAGACAATTTCATGCGGTATAGTTATATTTATTTGATTTCTCATAAGTCTGAGGCATTAAAATGCTTTAGACGATATTTAAAATGTGGTAGAAAATTAAAAATAGATAGAAACGTGAAAGTCTTAAGAACATACCGAGGGCTTGATTATATGTCTGAAGAGTTTAAAGAACTATGCAATGTTAAGCAAATCATTAGATAATTAACTATTCCCAATACACCTCAACAAAATAGTGTTCCTGAGAGGAGGAATAGAACGTTTCTAAAAATGGTGAGGTCCACGATGGCCCAGGGTAACTTACCTATTTCCTATTGGAGAGATACTTTGTTATCTGGAACCCATATTCTAAATAGAGTTCCCTCTAAATCAATACATACTATACCATATCAGCTTTGGACATGTAGATCTCCTTATCAAGTTCTCTTAGATCCTAGGGATCAGCTACATATCCATGATTCTTCAAGTAATTTTGGAAAATTAGGTCCACGAGGCAAGAAGTATAGCATTATAAGGTACTTAGACCAGTCTAAAGGATGTGTTCATAAGTGAAAATCAAGTTGGGACTATAACTAAGATAGAGTCACGTTATGTGACGTTTCTTGAGAGTGATTTTCCTAGTAAGGGAGAAATTAAAAAGGTCTCACCTTTGTATGAATTAGATGATAGGGCTGTACTTGATAGATCAACTGAGGTGCAAGATGAAGCACCACTACCTATTGATCCAAGTGAGAGCAATTTATCTCGAACTCCAAGTGATAGGGTCACGTCAGAGCTTTCACTTTGTGAGAGTACTAGAAGAAGTATGCCAAAACGTCATTTTGAGATTGAAGTGCAAGTTTTCCTAGTAACTCCAAAAGATGAAGAACCAAAATCAGTAAGAGAAGCTCTATCATGCCCTGAAAAGGAAAAGTGGAAGAATGCAATAGAAGAAGAGATTGAGTCTATGAAATTGAATCAAGTTTGAGACTTCGCTGATTTTCTATCTGGTCGAAAAGCATTGTGAACAAATGGGTTCTTAAAACAAAGAGAAGAGCTAATGGGACTATAAAAAAGAATAATGCTCGCTTGGTGGGAAAGGATTATACTCAATGTGAGGGTATAGATTATGAAGAGACATTTTCACCAGTAGTGAGATTTACTTCAATTCGCATACTCTTAGCTATCTGGCACGTCTAGATTTAGAATTACATCAAATAGACGTAAAGACTATCTTTCTCAATGGCGAATTGAATGAAGAAATCTACATACAACAACCACGGTGTTTCATTAAAACTAGCTAATAGAAGAAAGTTTGTAAATTGAATAGATCAATCTATGGCCTAAAGCAGTCTTCTAGACAATGGTGCTTGAGATTTGGCAAATCAGTTATCTCATACAATTTTGTCATGATGGATGAAGATCACTGTATTTATTTGAAAAAGTCCATTGAGAAATTTGTAATTTTATATCTCTACGTAGATAATAACTTACTAGTTGGGAATGATAAGGAGTATATTATTAAGCAGTCTTCTAGACAATTGTGCTTGAGATTTGGCAAATCAGTTATCTCATACAATTTAGGCACGATGGATGAAGATCACTGTATTTATTTGAAAAAGTCCATTGAGAAATTTGTAATTTTATATCTCTACGTAGATAATATCTTACTAGTTGGGAATGATAAGGAGTATATTAAAACCCTTAAGAAATGTTTGTCCTCAAATTTTGAAATGAAGGACATGGGTAAAACAGATTACATATTAGGTGTTAAAATTCATAGAGATAGTTTGAAGAGGCTTCTTGCTCCGTTACAAGAGCCTAGAAAATTCTTAAACGTTTCAAAATGGAGAATTACAATCCCATCGACACTCCTATATCCAAAACTTTTAGAATAATTACAGTTAAGTCCAAAATTTTAGTAGTAATTACAATTAAGTCAAAATACTTTATGGAGTTGCAACATGGATCTGATTGGACATATATCATCCAAACTCCAATAATTAGATTATGTATTGTCAACCAGAGATTTCTCAATCTAATTATTAGTCTTTAATTTTTTCACTAAAGGTAAAATATTGCAATCTTGGAATACATAATATCACAGAAGACAAAAAATCTATAATACTTTCCTTTATCGTATGTGTATTTTATTCCCATTCGAGATTCGATATTAGGTAGAAGTGCAATTACATTTTTCCCTCTAATTATTCTTACTTAAGTACAATTTTCTTCAATAGTTTTGCAAACCAATCACTCAGAATATAGCTGTCGCTAAATACTAAAGTAGTCACTCCACCCATTTTTAAGATGATGGTTCTCGATACAAATTCATGTTTACCACTACGCTTGTTCTCAAACTCTCAAATCAACGAGATATTTAATCGTTTAATTCAAATTAATCTCTCTCATTGGTAAATCAAATAACATTGAACTCAAGAAAAGATATACACAACTCTATCAAGGCATTTAGATGAATACTCGACGATTAGGTGGAATTTAATTCTCCACACAATCATGCTTTATAATTAAACTCAACACATGGTCTATACAATACTCTCTAAGTATAGTAGTGTCACCTTTAACTATTTTTGTGATAAGGACAAATCGCAAATCCAAATAGTAAATCAACCAACACTACAACTTTCAGTGCAATGTGTGTGCCCTTATACATTGGTTGAGAAAAATTATTTATTATCACAATATAAATTGCCCAAAGCATACATCCAACTTAAATTATTGAGAGGGATCATAGGCACTTTAATTTGAATGCAATAAAAAATAAAATCACAATTGTTTTGTTATAAATATTAATTTATCACAATACTATATATGCACACAGCCTAACAAATCTTCTACTTGCCCTAGAGTATGTGTCATGTCTTGCATATGCCTATAAAAAATCTTTAGCCAACATGCTATTAGTAAACAAGTTTGTGAGATTATCCTGAGGAGCAATCTAACTGATGTTCACAAAAATATGTCTAATTAAAATCACCGCAAATTATGGTTCTTTACAAGTAATAAAGTGGACTTTTTGAGTCCAAGTATCGTCCCATAATGATTGATTAGTTCTAATTCAAATTATTGTGACCTTAACCGAAATAATAAAATTGAAGTGTTGTTGTAATGAAATTATAAGTAAATTGATCTAGTTCTATCAAGATGAATTATTATCTAAACTGAATGCAAATGATGTTGAAGGTAATTTGGATTTTCGAATGTATGATGAATGTACTATGATCACGAATCCCATGTAATATTCTTTTGTAAACCTAGTTCTACACCTTGACACACGATTGAATTATTGAAGAATCAATGCTCATAACTTATTTAACAGTCTTCTCTCTCGAGTAAAGTTAAACATATTCCAATATGTCACCCGACTATATCTTTATGATGGATGCGAACATACAAGAATGCATGAGATTTTATGAACAATTAACGATTCACATAGGGCATAGCGGTATATTTCTATCCCCTATCGGAACCTATGATGATTTATATCATTTCGAACATATTTTCCTTTTTTCGAATGCATGAAATAAGCCACCACACTCATACAATTACGTATACAATAATTATGGAGAAAAAAACTCATATAAATCATTCAAATATTCAAAACGTGTTTTTGATTGTCAAGAATGTAACAACTTAGAATTGAAAATCATATTACATAGTATGGTAGAATAAAGAAAATCAGACAAATCAATGAAGAACGACATCACCAATTTTTATTCTTGAATTAAGTATTCTCGTCGTGATGTTATTCTCTCTGAAAACCTTCGAAATATCTCATCTCCTCATTATGGATGGCTCTAGGGTTTAAATATCCTCCCCAAGATTTGTTTCTAATGGTGTTTGAATTGAAAAAGGAAACCAGATTTTTTTCACCCATTTTTCATACTATGCGACCACATAGTATACTTCTATGCAGTCGTATAAAAGAAGTTAAATGGTTTTTTTTATTTTTGCTAAAGGTCTCTATGCAACTGCATAGCTTTTTAAGCTATGCGACAGCATAGAGATATTACTTTACAAACTTTTGCGATTTAGTCCTCAAACTTCGTCACTCCAACCTCGACCTCGTTTCCCACGTCTTATTCCTTCAATGTGTTATTCCAATGCTCAATTAGTCCTCGACATCTTCGTGTCACCAATTCCTCTTTCGGGTTATCTTTCGATTATTTGCATATTAGTCCCTGAACTTTGATTTTCTTCTATTTTAGTCATTTTCCATTTTTCTCCTAATTTCTGCCATATTCATCAATATTGTCTTGGAAAACACAAATTACATCTAATGAAGTTATATTCCACATATTTATTGACAATCCATGTTTGTGAACAGAAATAAGTGTGTAAAACACACTTAACAACTGACAACCATTTCCTCTACCAACTATTAAGCGATGATATTTTAGTTCAACGTGTTTACTCTTCTAATGACTCTTGGTTCATTTGCTATTGTCTCATTATTATCCCAGTATAATATCAAGAGCTTTTTGCAAATATATGGACCATCTTGGTGTCTGTTATGAATTTCTTGAATCATATAGCCTTTTTAATTGCTTCACAAACAACCAAATACTTGGCCTCCATTGTGAAATCAACAATGCATAATTGGTTGATACTTCTCCAAAATTTAGTAATAAATTAAATGAACAGTTTTAACTGTACAAAATCAATCAATCTCCACCTATTACATGTATACTTGATGTGTGTGTGTGTACACTCATGCCAACATATCACACTCATGATTAGCTTAATACTCAAATATTTCCTTACTTCGCTCTAGATATACACACCTCCCAAACTTATTCTTTTCATTCAATTTTCCCAGGGTGTATCCTAATTTGAACTCAATTACATCTGCTCCTTACCCTCTCTTTGGTCGGATAGGTCTTACTATTACAAGCTTCCATTTCAATAAGTCGAGATTCTCCTATATTTTTTATTACTTCAACTTTTAAGACTTAAACTAAGTTACTTGCTTCTCATCAAAGGAATAGTTCTATCAACCAAATGTCTGGGGCGTAATCAATGCGATTTTATATACAAATGTATATCAATATTATCATATATATGTTTTAATAACATCTTCTCATTTGCTTTCTATATGACCCATGTAACGAACTTTAGGTTGATGACTCCCAAGTTAGATGACCATAGAGCACCAGGTTTCAATCACCCTTACAGGCTTAATCATTCAAGTCATACAGGCTTGACAAGATGTTTTTAGTCACTCAAAGATTATTGCAATGCCCCTTTTTCTTTTAGACTTTCAGTTTCTAAAACTAGCCTCTAACTTGAAGCTTTCACCTCATCCTCGTCTCTTGGTTTTAGACAATCCACACAAGCGGTTCGAAACTCTTATATGTCTAAGGTTCAATATCTCTACTCATCTTAATGTTTTCTTGTAACAACTCAACCATCTCCAAACCACCCTACAGTTGGATTATGGATTTATACGATGTAGGTTATTCAGATTATATTCTATGTTCAACTATTACCTAAATAATGGACCAAATCACCCATTCAATATGTCAACATGAGCATTGTGCGTAAAAATGTCAAGTTTAGCATTCACAAGCTCTGATTAAGCTAATAGTGCACTATTTTCATCATTCACAATTCATACCTAATCCAATATTAAACATCATGGTCGGAAAAGTTATCGAACGCACACAAGCACACAACTCTAATCTAAGGTTAGAAAGTAAATAAATAAAAATTGAAAGTAACTAAATGAAAACTGCATAAAAGAGTTTTTTGCTTTTTTTTTTTTNGTCCTCAATGTTTTGAAGAATAGCAATAGTAGGAAAAGGAATACGTAACAGTAAGGACAAATGCATAATAAGTCAAAGAAAAGTGGCTCAGAATACTCCCATGATTAGTACAGAGGTGGTGGATAAAAACTAGAGTCGGATGCATCATCAGCCGATAGAGGTGGGGGATAGGCAAGGATCTGTCGCATTAATTCGGATTGCTTTGCAAGTTCGACCTGCATCCCTGAATGTGGAGAGACTGATCCCGAACCTCAGCCTCGATGTTACCTAAATGATCCCAGGACTCGTTAGCTCTGAACTGAATCCCATCAACTCTTCCCACATAATTATTCAACCGACTATTCATGATCTCGACCTCACATCTCGCTGCTAAGGACTCCATACTGGCATTGGAAGCAAAGTTCCTAGTGCTTAACATGTCATCCCTAATCGTTTGGATGGTCGTACCCATAGCACCTACAACCTGCCCAAGACTCTCTATATCTCAGCTCGAACCGATCATAGTAATGAATATCTATCGTAACAGCTGTGTGTCGACCTCTAGTGGTGCCGGTAGTGGCTTATGCATCTCAGCGTCCTCAGCTCCCTGATCATGTGCAGCTTGTTCCTGCCTCAAATGTGCCCGTTCTTGCTTCTCTTTATGTTTTACCCAAACTCGATCCTGAGCCTCCAAGGTAGTCTGTTTAATGAAAGGACTAGGTTTCTTGGGCAGCTCTCCAGATGGGATAGTAACGCTGGCCCGCTTGTATATGCCACTGATGAGACTCAAAAAATCAAAGATCGGTGTCGATCTCCCCAAACACCCTGAGAGTGAATTTGATCATAGATAAAGGTTGCTAAATCAATCTTCTGTCATCACACCAAGTGATAAAGTAGACCGGCCATGGGATTGATAAATGTAGTCCTATGTGAGATAGGCTCGATGTTGTAGCAAATGAACAACCAGAGAATGGCTATTGAAGGTGTAAGCTCAATATGATGCCACACAGAAGTCTGTAACGGCCAAGCATCTGCACGCCCTAGCAGAACTCCCCCTACTGTGCTCCAATGGAAATTACCGAGAATAGGAGTAATGTTATTCCACGTCAACTGAAAGTAGTCATTAATGACTTTAGGTGTAAACATGATCCACTTATCCCGTACCCATGTCTGATGTTAATGTTTGGACCCTGGGGTATCGATGTTCATATTGAAGTTTGCATAGAACTCGCGAGCTAGTCCCTCGTACATCGGATGAGGTCATTCTATGACCTTTTCCCAACCACAGTTGTGGATCAAGGTGATTATCTCGAAACTGAAAAAATCTAGCTGGACCGATCTCTCTAGATGTAGGGCCCAATGGCCAATGATATCTGAGTAACGAGTGATGGCCTCTTGATTGAGAAATCGGTGTAAACCTCCTTCAAGTCCTCGAGTACGTGTCGTGCTCGAGGTGGATGCTACTTTCTCCTTTTCTTTAGAAGTGCATTTAGGTGACATTCTGACACAAAGAAAAATTGAAACATGTAAGTCAAATGTGATGCATAATGGAATAGTATGTGAAGATATTTAAGACAAATGAGCAACAAATTTCGAACAATGTATGTCAAAGCATACAAACTACGTGCGTAGTTAAAAGTGTCATTTTTTTACCAAACAAAATATAGAACGATGTAACATGTAGTGAACAAACCTCAAAATCAAGCCAAACAATTAAAGTTGTGCATATAAGACCGTGTTTGACCAAGCAATTTCACTTCTAGACACCAACAAGGAAAGTCAAAATGTTCCCAAGCAACCTCCGGGCATATAAAAGAGGGTACACTAGTCTACCACATACTCAAAATTGAGGTCAAACGGATGTCATTTGGGTTAGGTGACCGAGGGACGTGAAGTGCCGTGTGCCTAGCCATGTCATACACTTGAGAAATCTTACTTAGTAGTGGTGCTTGAAAGAGGGTATACCAATAAATGTCAACATCAAAGATCACTTCAAAGTGCAAAGAAACAATGGCAAGTGGTAAATGAACTCTTAATGCAACACCAAGATCTCTTAGGCAATGTATCGAACACGTTGAAGGCATTACATGTCTTCATAGAGTTGGCCATGAAATGAACATGTAAGAAACCCTTACTGGCACACTATACAATAAAAAATTCATAAATCAAACATTGTTCATAACCCCACAAGTAAACAACTTTAACCCAAGAAATTTCAAAGTTAAAAGAAAAAGGAAAATGGTGAGAAGAAACATACCCTTTTTTTTTTCCTTATGTACAATGGAAGGAATGGGAAGTGAATACCAAATGGAAATCACCGTGTTGAGGTATGCAATGGAGAAAAGTCGTGGTGGATAAGTGAAGTGAGCTCGTGTGTGTAGGTAATGTGTTGATACGGACGGGTGTGGGTCGTATGGTGTGAAGAAAAATGTGGGAGTGGTGTGCGTATGATGTCAACACTTAATGGGCCGTAAGGTGTTCTATGCGATCGTACAGAACAACTACACACGGTCGCATAGAACAAGTAATCAGGGCTAGTTTTGGCCCTAACTCAATGGATGCAACCGCATTCCTTGGTGGTCTATGTGGTCGCATAGACCACCAGGGATGCATGTTCTACCAAATTTCCAAATTTTTTCCCATTTGATCATTCGAGACCCCCAAGTCCTCGATTTTAGTGTAAACAAGTTCAACTGCATGTAATGAATGTATTCGACGTGAAAAAATCTTAAGACATGCTTAACTCGAAAACTCGTTTTTGGGCAATTTTCACTAAAAGCTCGATTTTCACCCCCACATTGAAAAATGGCCTTCCAACGTCCCCACCACTCGTCAAAACACATTTTAAACCATTGAGTGTGTGTGTGTGTGTGGATGCCAAGAACTTGGTTTCAAAAACTTTTTTAAACTTGAAAACACATGTTTATTCCGAAAATCATAATTTTAATCGTTTTGCCTTGAAATGCATGATTTTCACACCGAAACAATGGAATCCAATTCCAACACCCCCAAACTCAAGCACAAATTTAAGACCAATTTGAACTATGCACAAACTCTTAGTGATCTCTAGGGATGATGAATAACCTATATGCCTAAAATTTGCAAAAACATGAAAAAATTTCTTAACTAATGCATAAAGTGAAATAAATAAAAAGGAAGAATATGTTGGATTACCTCCCAACCAACGCTAATTTATAGTCTATAGCTCAACTATGCTTCAGTTGATTCACTCTGGTGTGCTCTTAATAGACGGTAAACTTTCCTCTTGGAAAAACACCGCTCCAATAAGGTTTCAATCGTTGTCCATTCACTTTAAATGTTCCCTTGCTGTCGTGATTGATTTCAACTGCTCCATGTGGAAACACTTTATTGACTGTATATGGCCCGAACCATCTTGACCTCAACTTCCTAGGGAAAAGCTTAAGTCTTGAATTGTATAGCAGGACTTGTTGCCCTACCACAAACTTCTGTCTCTGAATATTCATATCATGCCAATTTTTGGTGCGTTCCTTATAGAGTTTTGCATTCTCATACGCCTCCAGTTGGAATTCATCCATCTCGTTCAATTGTAGCAATCTCTTTTCACCAGCTACCTTCAAATCAAAGTTTAAATTCTTGACTACCTTGTATGCTCGGTGCTTCAACTCAACCGGAAAATGACATGCTTTTCCAAAAACAAACCGATATGGAGACTTGCCTATAGGTGTTTTGAATGCTATCTTGTAAGCCCATAGTGAGTCGTCAAGCTTTTTAGACCAATCTTTCCTAGAAGAGTTCACTGTTACCTCTAGTAATCTTTTCAACTCCCTGTTAGAGATTTCAACTTGGCCGGTGCTTTGAGGATGATATGGAGTTGCTACACTATGCTTGACACCATATTTAGCCAACAATGACTCAAATTGACGATTGCAAAAGTGTTTTCCCCCCAACACTAATTATAGCCCGAGGAGTGCCATAACGGGTGAAAATATATTTCTTGAAAAACCCAATCAGTACCTTGGCATCGTTGGTTGGCAATGCTATCACTTCCACCCATTTGGAAACATAGTCAACATCAACCAGTAGGTATTGATTTGAGAATGATGGTAGAAACGGTCCCATGAAGTCAATTCCCAATACATCAAAAAGTTATACCTCAAGGATGTTGTTTAGATACATTTTATTCATTCTTGATATATTACCAGTGCGTTGACACCTATCACATCGTTTCACAAATTCAAAAGTATCCCGGAATATAGAAGGCCAATAGAACCCAGATTGTAGAATTTTTACTGCTGATTTGGATGCCCCAAAATGACCCACATATGCAGATGAACGTCATTGCTCCAATATTTTAGGGACTTCTTCCTCTAGCACACATCTCCAAATAATCTGATCTGCTCCTCGCCTATACAAAATGGGATCTTCCCAAAAACAATATTTCTGGTCAGCGAAAAACTTTTTTCATTGATGACTCGAATAGTCCGGTGGTGTGATAGACTTGGCCAAGTAATTGACAATGTCATCATACCAAGGTACTCATGCCATACCGAAAATCTGCTCATCCGAAAAAATTTCATTAATGTCAATGGAATCATTCTTCTCTCCTAGCTCCAATCGAGATAAATGGCCTGCTACCACATTTTCACTGCCTTTTGTGTCCCTTATCTCTAAATCAAATTCTTGTAGAAGTAACACCCAATGGATAAGTCTTAGTTTGGCGTCCTTTTTCGTCAACAAGTATTTTAAAGAAACATGATTAGTGTAAACGATGAACTTTGATCCCACCAGATAGGACCGAAATTTGTCAAAGGCATAATCCATCGCTAACAGTTCCTTCTCCGTAGTGGCATAGTTTAGTTGGGCATCAGTCAATGTTTTACTCGCATAGTAAATCACATGAAATATCTTATTCTTTCGCTGTCCCAATACTAGCGCTACCACGTAATCACTAGCATCACACATTAATTCAAATGGTAAACTCCAATCTGATGTGATGATCACTGGTGCTAAAGTCAGCTTCTCTTTTAACGTGGTAAAAGCCACAAGACACTCTTCATAAAAGTCAAATGCGAGGCTTTGTGATCTTCGAGAAATCCTTAATGAATCGTCTATAAAACTTGGCACGTCCAAGAAAACTACGAACACCCCTAACTAATGTAGGCGGTGATAATTTCTCAATTACCTAAATTTTCACTTTGTCCACCTCTATCTCGTTAGCTGAAATGCGATGCCCCAATACAATTCCCTCTTGTACCATGAAATGACATTTTTCTCAGTTCAACATCAAGTTAGATTCCCTACACCACTGTAAGACCAAGCTCAGATGCTCTAAACATTCCTTAAATGACGATCTAAACATTGAGAAGTCATCCATGAAAATTTCTATGAATATATCCACCATGTTAGAGAAAATTGCCATCATACAATGCTGAAAGGTAGCAGGAGCATTGCATAATCCGAAAGGCATCCTACGATAAGTAAATATACCATAGGGGCAGGTGAAAGTGGTCTTTTACTTATCAGCAGGTGCTATTGGGATCTGATTTTATCCAGAGTGGCCATCAAGGAAGCAATAGTGTGAATGTCCTGCCAGTCGTTCAAGCATTTGATCAATAAATAGAAAAGGAAAGTGATCATTCCTAGTGGCAGCATTGAGTTTCCGATAATCAATACACACTCTCCAGCCTGTAACAGTTTGCGTGGGAATCAATTCATTCTTCTCGTTTTGCACCACAGTAATACCACCTTTTTAGGTACAACCTGGACTGGACTGATCCATGCGCTGTCTGATATCGGGTAATTGATTCCAGCATCGAGAAGTTTCAGTACCTCGACCCTGATTACCTCCTTCATGTTCGGGTTTAGCCTTCTTTGACCATCTATACAAGGTTTAAAATTCTCTTCCATGAGAATCTTGTGCATGCATAGTAAATGGCTGATTCTTTTGATATCCGCGATAGACCATCCAATTATTGTTTTATTTTCCCGAAGCACCTTTTAGCAATCTCTTTTTCTCCACCTTATTAACTGAGCTCGATATAATCACTGAAAGTGTAGAAAATTCTCCCAAGTAAGCATAACGAAGATGAGGCGGCAGTTGCTTAAACTCCAACTTTGGAGGCTATTGAATAGATGGTAAGGGTCGTGTAGGGCCAGTCCTAATTCCTCAAACTATCGTTTCCGTGTGTATGGTAGGTTGGTTTGGAAAAAACTCGCACATGTCTCAATCTCAATAGAATCAGAGTGAGTAGATTGGGAATGTGCGATGCATACTTCATATACATGAGATGAGTTGTGCAGCAGAAATGTATCTTGGACCACTTTTTCAATTACATCAATTTGAAAACAGCTATCAGACTCAGTGGGAAATTTCATGGCCTTGAAGACATTGAAAGTAACATGTTCATCACCGATCCTCATAATCAACTGACCATACTGTACATTGATGAGCGCTCTCCTAGTAGCTAAGAATGGTCGGCACAGTATAAGAGATACATCCTTGCCTTCCTCCATGTCTAGGATAAGGAAATCTGCTGTGAATATGAATTTCTCCACTTTAATCAGCACATCTTCTATAATTTCCCTTGGGTGAGTAAAGGACCGATGAGCTAAGAGTCACTGTTGTTGTTTTCGCCTCTCCCAAACTGAGTTTCCTGAAAATAGAAAGTGACATCAAATTAATACTTTCACCTAAATCACATAAAGCTTTATCAAAATGACAATTTCCCACAGTGTATGGTATAGTAAAACTCCTTGGGTCTTTAAGTTTAGGAGGAAGCTTTTTCTGGATTCTAGCGCTGCATTCTTCAGTTAACATTACCATCTCATGCTCATCTAGCTTGCATTTGTTAGATATAATGTCTTTCAAAAACTTGGCGTAGCTAGGCATTTGAATAAGGGCATCAGTGAACAGAATGTTGATGTGTAATGTCTTGAATTTCTTGTATTGTTGATCCATCTTGTGCTTTTTTCAATCTCTGGAAAATGGAATATGAGGCTCGTACGGACTGATAGGATTCTTTTCCTGAACCATTGGTATTTCTGAACTCTCCTTTACAAGTGCTTCAGGTGTCTGTTCAGTCTGTTCTACTTGCTTCTCACTCGAAGAATGCATTTTCTCCTTACTTACAGCATGCCTCTTAACATGAATTTTTCGGTTGTTGCACCCCGCTTCTAGTTGTTATTGCTTTGGCTTGTTCATTTGGGTTGATCTCTATATTGCTGGTTAGTGAACCTGGTGCTCCGACATAAATAGTACCATTTGCCCCATCTAAGTCTCCAACTTTTTAATAGCAGCATTCTGTTCCGGAGGGTTGATTCAGTTTTTTGCATAAATTTATTGTTGGTTTCCATGTAGTGATTTGTTTTTTCCATGAATTTACCGAACATCTCTTCCAACTACAACTTTTTCTCCGGCTGCTGAAACTGACCCTGTGGCCTATCTGGTTCTGACCACCCCAAGAAAAGTTAGGATATTTCCTCCACCCTGGGTTGTATGTTTCTGAATATGGATTCATTTGTTGATGTTGTCTCCATTGTACGAAGTCCACTTGTTCCATACCTTGACCCAAAACCGGGCACTCCTTTGTGTTGTGATTTGCTCCACACTCCTCACAGCTAGGATTTTTGGTTTGTGCAGTGTTAGTTGTCTGTGATATGCTCTCCACCTTATAGAATAATGAGTCTACCTTTGTTGTCAAGGCTGAGTAAGCATCCACCTTGTATACATGAACCACCCACTCAGAAGCCCACATTGCTAAAGTAGTTGCCACTGTCTCGAATAGTTTCAAGGCGTCATCAATGGTTCTTGTTGATAATGAAACATTTGACAAAGAATCTACCATGCTTTTGAACGATGGAAGTAATCCCGCATAAAAATATTGGACCTGGAGTCCTTTGCTAATATCGTGATGAGGACACTTCCTTAGCATGTTTTTGAACCGATTCCAAACTTCATCGAAGGATTCTATTCACCTTGACGAAAAATTGAGTGTCATGCTTCAATTTTGCAATTTTGGCCGGTGGAAAGAACTTTGTGTAGAATTTCTGAGCTAAGTTGTTCCACGTGCTGATGCTGAAAATAGGTTGAGAATCCAACCACTCCAGTGCTTTGTCACATAGCGTATATGGGAACAATTGTACTGATAGCATCATCTAAGATACTCTAATATTTGAAGTGTTAACACATCTCCAAGAATCGAGAGACGTGAGTATGTGGGTTTTCTTCAATTCTGCCATAGATCAGATGACCATTTTGAAATAGGTGAATGATGTTAGTCTTTAATTTGAAGTTAGACTGCCCAAACGGAGGGTAGATGATGCTGGATTGACTCTGAATGATTTGTGGCGTCATTTAATCCCCAACCAACATGTTTCCCTCATCAATAATTTCCTCTTCATTGATCTGAACCAATTGTTCATTTTGCACATCAGCCATATATCGTACTGCTCTTGTCGTACAACAACCAATGTGTTTAATTAAAACTAGCTAATAGAATAAAGTTTGCAAATTGAATAGATCAATCTATGGCCTAAAGCAGTCTTCTAGACAATGGTGCTTGAGACTTAACAAATCGGTTATCTTGTACAATTTTTTCATGATGGACGAAGATCACTGTATTTATTTGAAGAAGGCCAATGAGAAATTTGTAATTTTATATCTCTACATAGATAATATATTACTAGTTGGGAATGATAAAGAGTATATTAAAACCATTAAGAAATGGTTGTCCTCAAATTTTGAAATGAAGGACATGGGTAAAGCAGATTACATATTAGGTATTAAAATTCATAGAGATCGTTCGAAGAGGATTTTTGCTCCGTTATAAGAGCCTAGAAAATTCTTAAATGTTTCAAAATGGAGAATTGCAATCCCATTCACACTTCTGTATCCAAAACTTTTAGAATAATTACAATTAAGTCCAGAATTTTAATAGTAATTACAATTAAGTCAAAATACTTTATGGAGTTACAACATGGATCTGATTGGACATATATCATCCAAACTCCAATAATTAGATTATATATAGTCAACAAGAGATTATTCAATCTAATTATTAGTCTTTAATTTTTTTCACTAAATGTAAAATATTACAATCTTGGAATACTTTATCACAAAAGACAAAAAATCTGTAGTACTTTCCTTTATCATATGTGTATTTTATTCCCATCCGAGATTCGATAATTAGGTAGAAGAACAATTACTTTTTTTCCCTCTAATTATTATCACTTAACTTAAGTACAATTTTCTTCAATAGTTTTGCAAACCAATCAAAAGTGTCGAAAATATAGTTGTCACTAAATACTAAAGTTGTCACTCCACCCATTTTCAAGATGACAGTTCTCGACACAAATTCATGTTTACCACTGCGCTTGTTCTCAAACTCTCAAATCACCGAGATATTTAATCGTTTTATTCAAATTAATCTCTCTCATTGGTAAATCAAATAAATATTGAACTCAAGAAAGGATATACACAACTCTATCAAGGCATTTAGATGAATACTCGACGATTATGTGGAATTTAATTCTCCGCATGATCACGCTTTATCATTAAACTCAACACATGGTCTATACTCTACTCTCTAAGTATAGTAGTGTCACCTTTAACTATTTTGTGATAAGAACAAATCGCAAATCCAAATAATAAATCAACCAACACTACAACTTTTCAGTGCAATGTGTGTGCCCTTATACATTGGTTGAGAAAAAATATTTATTATCACAATAAAAATTTCCCAAAGCATACACCCAACTTAAATTATTGCGAGGGATCATAAGCACTTTAATTTGAATGCAATAAAAAATAAAATCACAATTGTTTTGTTATAAATATTAATTTATCACAGCACTATATATGCACATAGCCTAACAAATCTTCTACTTGCCCTAGAGTAATGTGTCATGTCTTGCATATGCCTATTAAAAATCTTTAGCCATAATGCTTTCAGTAAACAAGTACGTGATAACCTGAGGAGCAATCTAACTAACGTTCACGAAAATATGTCTAATTAAGATCACCGCAAGTATACGGTTCGTGACAAATAATAAAGTGGAGTTTTTGAGTCCAAGTATCGTTCGACAAGGATTGATTAGTTCTAATTCACATTATTGTGACCTTAACCAAAATAATGAAATTGAAGTGTTGTAATTAAATTATAACTAAATTGATCTAGTTATATTAAGATGAATTATTATCTAAACTGAATGCAAATGATGTTGAAGCTAATTTGGATTTTCGAATGTATGATGAATGTACTATAATCACGAATCTCTATGCAATATTCTTTTCTAAACCTTGTTCTACACCTTGACACACGATTGAATCATTGAAGAATCAATGCTCATAACTTATTTAGTAGTCTTCTCTCTCGAGTAAAGTTAAACCTATTCCAATATCTCACCCGACTATATCTTTATGACGGATGCGAACATACAAGAATGCATGAGATTTTATAAACAATTAACGATTCACATAGGGGCATAGCGGTATATTTATATCCCCTATCGAACCATATGATGATTTATATCATGTCGAACATATTTTCCTTCTTTCGAATGCATGAAATAAGCCACCAAACTCACACAATTACGTATACAATAATTATGGAGAAAAAGAAACTTATATAAATCATTCAAATATTCAAAACGTGGTTTTGATTGTCAAGAATGTAAAAACTAAGAATTGAAAATTATATTACATAGTCCATCTAACCCTAGTACAGAATTAATTTAGCCCAACATGGTAGAACAATGAAAATCGAAAAAATCAATGAAGAACGACATCAGCAATTTTTATTCTTGAATTAAGTCTTCGCGTTGTGATATTATTCTCCTTGTTTGTGTCTCTTTTTGTTTTTGAAAACCTTCAAAATATCTCCTCCCCTCATTCTGGATGGCTCTAGGGTTTAAATATAATTCTCAAGATTTGTTTCTAAAGGTGTTTGAATTGAAAAAGGAAACCAGATTTTTTTCGCCCAATTTTTATACTATGCGATCGCATAGTATACTTCTTTGCGGTCTCATAGAAGAAGTGAAATGACTTTTTTTTTTGCTGAATGTCTCTATGCGACCGCATAGAGATATTACTTTACAAACTCTTACAGTTTAGTCCTCAAACTTCGTCACTCCAATTTCGACCTCTTTTCCCACGTATTCTTCCTCTAATGTATTATTCCAATGCTCAATTAGTCCCCGAAATCTTCACGTCTCCAATTCCTCTTTCGGGTTATCTTTCGATCATTTGCATATTAGTCTCTGAACTTGGTTTTCTTCTTTTTCAGTTCCTTTTCCACTTTTCTCCTAATTTTCACCATATTCATCAATGTTGTCCTGCAAAATATAAATTACATTGAATTAAGTTATATTTCACATATTTATTGACAATTATCCATGTTTGTGAATTAAAATAAGTGTGTAAAATGCACTTATCAACTGACAACCACATTTCTTCTACCAACTATTAAGTGATGATATTTTAGTTCAACGTGTTGACTCCTCTAATGAATCTTGGTTCATTTTCTATTGTCTCATTATTATCCCAATATAATGTTAAGAGCTTTTTGCAGATATATGGACCATCTTGGTGTCTGTTATGAATCAAACAACCGAATACTCGGCCTCCATTGTGGAATCAATAGTGCGTAATTGGTTGATACTTCTCCAAACAGAGTCTCTATACCAAGTGTAAACAGTGATCCTAATGTAGACTTGCGAGATTCTTTACCAGCCTAGAAATCTAAATTTGTATAACTCATCTAAACAAGATCTAGTGATGAGTAAACTAGTATATGGTTCCTTGTTCTTCAAAAATTTTAAGGATATAATTTACAAACACCCACTGTTTCACTCTAGGATTATATTGATTTCGACTCACCATATCAACAATATCAAATGGCAGGTCTACTGCAACTATGAGACTATCTACTACATGCATAAGGTATCTTACTTATGTGGATAAAATATAATATAATATAAGGATAAATCATTATAAGGATAAAATATAATATAATACTTTTATTGAAAATGATTAAGCTGATTAAAAGCATGCAAGAAACATTTCATAATTTCATTTCAAACATTTCTCGAATTAAATATAAGAAATTTATTATCATGCTTGAAATTAAATTAAGTATAACATTTCATGGAATACCTTCGATCCGTCACATGATAATTGATTGATAAATGTTAAGTGCCAATAACCTTGTTGTAATTTATCTTTGTCAGAAAAAAGTTTACGATAGTTAAATACCCTATTTTTTCTCATCATTGCTTTTATAATTGCCTATATGTCCATCAATGCCGTTAAAATGAACAAGGCATATATTGCATTTCCATCTTCTAAGAAAGTTCTAAATTTGTTCCATAATTTGAACCCCAAGCACTATCATATAAACTCGTTAAAATAAGACGATGCTAAAGTCTGCTATAGAAAAAAAATTAAGAAAAAAAAATTAGCTTCAATTAATTTGATTCTTTTTGCACTTCTCAAAGAAATACCACTTTCAGAACATGAAAAAAAAAAAAAAAAAAGAATTGCACTTCAATCGCCATTCAGTAATTTGAGTTTTAATTTGCATATTGTTGGGAAGAATAAAATTCAATCATGTATTTATATTAATCACATGCAAAATTTCATGGTTTCAGATTTGAAAACATGCAAATACTGATAATGCGGTCTTTAAATATTAAAATATGCCTATTGTTTAGCGCTACCGATTGAGCCATTGCAATACGTATAAATATGGGATGGCATGGGTTGGTCCAAAATTCGTAGACGATTTTATGCAAATTGTTATATCCATAAATTACGTGGCATGTACATGATGGAGGGGGTCCCATATACCAATTTGACATTGACTATTTAATTGATTGGGTCTATTTAATTAAATAATAGCGTTTTTGAATTGAATTGGTCTATTTAATCAAACAACATTATAATGGGTTTGGAGCTCGGCCCATCATGCTCCCTTAGCCCATCCATTTCTTTATATATATATATATATATGAGAATCCATTTCATAATATGGTATTTTCTCTAACTCTAACCAAAACCCCTCTCATGTCTCTTGCATTCATTTCTCTTTCGTCCAGCCGTTGACTTGACTTTCAGAGTGAGAAAGGTCATCGGACCTTTTTTCTCGATCGGCAGTATTTGCCTCCTAACAGAATGTTCAGTATGCAAGTGACGCCTACGTGGAGGGGATGTGGGCAGATTCTATTTGCGCATTTTTTGAGGTCAACAAATTGACGTCTGTGGAAAACGGTATATTAACTATGTTTCCACCACATCTAAAAGACCATCGGAAAAGAGGTATTTTCCGAACAGTTTCCTACCAAAAAAATGGCAAATATAGCAACCAAAGAAAAGAAGAAAAATGGCTACTGAAGCATTTGAAAACTTTCCTTGAAAAAAAAAGGGAATTTTCTAACGATGGTTTTAGCCATGAAAATGGTTATTTTCGGCAAAACAGATGAAGAAATCGGACATATTTAGTCCATGAAATATGGATGCAACAAGCTAATCTGAAAAAGGAAGTTTTTCGGCATTACATTTCAAAAATCAGCCACGTGAAGCAAATTTTCTTGAAACATTTTCTGGGACTCAATGAAAAAGAAAATCCCATCAAGAGATAGCTACTGGTAATTTTATGCAAATGGAGAAAATACAATTTTTCAATTTATTTATTTGGTATCCTTTTGAAGACTTGAGTATTGTATCAAAAAATAGAAAAAACCAAAGTTTGTTCCCAAAATCAAGAATTTGAAGAAGTGTATAAAGCATGAGACGGAGGAGATGATAATTTCAGCTCGAAGGGTTTGGCACAATCATACTCCCATGGGGTCCAACCACTAGGAAATCTTTACTTCAGTACTTCATCACACATTCAAGAAACACTGGCCTTAGTAATTTAAAAACCCATACAAATGAGCTCGTTCTTGAGATTCTTGGCCTTTGGATGGGTCAAATTTGGGTGAAAATGAAGAAATCAAATAAGTGAACCCAGAAAGAGAGAAAACTTGTTCTACTATATGCAGCGAGTTCGAGATGCATATTCCTCGCCTCTCACTATCGTACAGCCAATCTATAGTTCGAGAGCTATTCACTGGATGTTTATTCCCCGCCTTGCCAGATGCCTATTTCTTACTTCTCGAGAAGCTTATTTATCACCTTTCACTATCGTCGAGCTTAGCTGTAAGGCCTCTTAATTTAGAGGCCGCTTATAAGACTCCGATAGTTGAGGGCTATTTTCAGGATGTTTATACCCCACCTCACCAGATACTTATTCCCTACATTGCGAGATGCATATTCCTTGTCTCTCACTATCGTCGAGCTTAGTTGTAAAACCTCTTCATTCTGAGGCCGCTTATAAGACTTCGATAGTTGTAAGAGCTATTTGTGGGATGTTTATTTTCACATCGCCGATACTTATTTTCGGCATTACGAGTTGCATATTCCTCGCCTCTCACTATCGTTGAGCCTAACTATAAAACTTCAGCATTCCGAGGCCACTTCTAAAACTCTGATAGTTCGAGAGATATTTGCGGGATGTTTATTCATTTCCTTGACGGATGTTTATTCCTTACTTCGCGAGATTTTTATTCCTCACCTCTTAGTATCGTCGAGCCTAGCTGTAAGACCTCGTCTATTCGAGGCCACTTATAGGATTCTGATAATTCGAGAGCTATTCGCAGGATGTCTATTTCCCGCCTCGCCAGATGCTTATCCCTGACTTTGCGAGATAATAATCCCTCGCCTCTCACTATCACTAGTCTAGCCTAAGACCTTGTCTATCCGAGACTGCTTATAAGACTCCGATAGTTCGATAGTTATTCACAAGATTTAGCCGAAGTGTATCTACATGTCTCTCATTGACAAAAAGTAATGGGAGAAGCCTCTGTATGGATGAACCATCCACCATGCAAGGAAGCGTGGGCGCTTCGATGAAAAGTTAGATCCTAAAGGAAAACACTTCCTAATTCATCGAAGCGGATAGCACATGCCTCCTATTGACAAAAAGCCCATGTGAAAAGCCTTTGCATGGATAAACCATCCACCATGCAGGGAAACGTGGGCACTTCGACGGTCGAAGAGGATAGCACATATCTCTTATTGACAAAAAGCCATAGGAGAAGCCTCTGCATGGACGAACTATCCACTAGGGAAGCGTAGGTGCTTTGACGAAGAGCTAGATCCCAAAGGGGACCACCTCTTGATTTGCCGAAGTGGATAGCATATGCCTCCCATTGACAAAGAGTCATGGGAGAAGCCTCTGCATGGATGAACCAATTACTATATTTGGAATTGTGGGCGTTTCAACGAAGAGCCAGATTCCAAATGGAGCACCTCCTAATTCGACGAGGCGGATAGCACATGCCTCCCATTGGAAAAAAACCATGAGAGAAGACTCTGCATAGATGAAACATCCATCGTGCAGGAAAGCGTGAGTGCTCGACGAAGAGCGGATCCTAAAGGGGACCACCTCTGATTTCGTCAAAGAGGATAGCACATGCCTCCTATTGACAAAAAGCTAAGGAAAAAGTCTCTATATATATGAACCATCCACCATGTAGGGAAGTTTGTGCATTTTGAAGAAGAGCTAGATCCCAAAGAGGACCATAGCCTAATTCGCTGAAACGGATATCACATGCCTCCCATTGACAAAATGCCATAAAAGAAGTATATGCATGGATGAATCATCCACCATGCCGTGAAATGTGAGTTCTTCGATGAAGAACTGGATCCTAAAGGAGACCACCTCCTAATTCACTGAAGCGGATAGCACATGCCTCATATTTACAAAAGTCAATGTGAAAAACCTCTACATGGATGAACCATCCATCATGTAGGAAAGCGTGGACGCTTCGACGAATAGCGGATCCTAAGAGGACCACCTCCTAATTCATCGAAGCGAATAGAACATGCCTCTCAATAACAGAAAGCAATGTGAGAAGCCTCTGCATGGAAGAACCATCCATCGTGCAGAGAAGCATGGGCGCTTCGACGGAGCTAGACTCCAAAAGGGACCACCTCCTATTTCGTCGAAGCAGATAGCACATCCCTTCTATGTACAAAAAGTCTTGGGAAAAGCCTTTCGAGTGTAAAAATAAAGGAGCTTACATTCAAACCTCCGAAGATGACCTTAAGAAATGCTTCATTTTCACTTCACTAAAATTGAAGCATTATTTCATTAAAATAACTCAACATTCAAATTAAGGCTTCTACATAAATTAAAGGCTTTTTATGAAAGGTCCTAATTTCTTAACTCAAACTATGATATAAATATCTATACTTGGACATTGGGGGACTGTTGTGATACTGGTATCTTAGTATCATTACATTATTACTTCTAGCATGTCATGACACTATTTTCATTACTGCGAGTACGTTTGTCATGTTATCTACATTATCAACATGTTCCTCGCTTCATGTTAGCAATACTGTTACACTGAGCTGTGCAAGCATATGATTTACTACGATGCATGATCTTCTCCACATCACATTTTGGAGAAATTTAAACTATCACTATTTTCTTTTATTGTCATTATTTGGAGGAGCAAACGGACACTAGCAAGTTTTGATCTTATCATCATTTTACCTTATTTGGAGGGGGAAGTGGGCCCAATTTATTTCGTAAATGTACAGTGGATACATTGTATTGCATTACAGGTTGGTTTAATCCATATTATAGAGGGGATGCTGCCGAAATTTTGACAAATTATATGCAACATCTATTGAGGCAATCCGTAAGCCCTAACTTATTCAGACTCACATTGATATTTTCGAAATAGTTCGTAAGTCCTCATATATTGGAGCTGCTCATATTTCTGAGGCAATCTGTAAGACCTCGCTCTTGAAAATTTATATTTCGAAATCTGACCTGCACATGAATATACGTCTCAGACTTGTGGGACTGTTGTTATATCCATAAATTACGTGACATGCACATGACGAAGGGGATCCCACATATGCGGACATGGTGGTAACAATACCTTTTCATAAATTTTGCTTGCCGTTGAAAAAATTAAGTATAAATCCAAACCTTAAATTTTGTACTATTTTATAAATAAACTAAATCAATTCAAAACATAAAATCATAGAACTTAGAACATTAACATAAATTTAAATATGTGGACAATTGTTATCTAGTAATTATTTTCTTGAAATTGTTACTTGGCAACCTGCTGCACCATTCAGCCACCATCCAAGCTTGATTGATCAAACTTGAAAAGTTAAAATTTGAAGAATTGAGTTTTTAAAACTCAGTAGGATAGGTGCAGTACAAAAATCAATATCGTAAAATCAAACATAGGTTTAGGCCACACCATCATTTCATTGAGAGCGGTCGGAAATCAGTTAAATACACATTTTTGTGTGAAATTTTGAGAAACCCAAAGAAAATCTCACATTTCATTTCATTAATAACCAGTAGCTCAATTCATATTTCATATATAAAATTACATAAAACATATAATATTTAAAGACAATTAAACTTGCACATGGTATCCTATATTCACTTAACAAAATAATTGTTTTTGGATTTTGAAAATACGGGCTGCTCTTTTTTCGAACAAAAAATTGAATGTGAGTATTTGTGGCGTATGTAAATGAATGAAAAACAAGACCAAACAAGATTAAATATAATATGAATTTATTTCAATTTTAAATTCAAATATTCTAGCATTTTATCCATATCCACGTTCACTTTCCGAAAAAAAAACATGTATGTTGACCTCATTTTTTGTAAGAGTGACATGGACAACAAATGTGAGGTCCATTAGTGCCACACAAGAAAATTCCAACATGTTTCGACTGGAGACTTGGGCAGAGAAGGTAGCATATGTAGACTTGGGAAATGCTCAATGACGCAAGATAAAAGTGTTTAGACATCGACAATATGTTTAAAGATAATCATAAATAATCTCAAACAACTCAAACAAAGCAAGATAATCTAAACTCAAGCAAACAAGTGTGAAATAACTAAGAGAGAATATCGAGTGTGGCTTCAAATGTTACAAGAGTTGATATTTATAGAATTCTGGTCGAAGTGGTTGGATAAGAATCACATAGCCTCATCTCCTAGGTTGAAACTTCAATCACTAGCCTGCTACATATTTAATATATTGACAACGGATCAGCCACCCTACATCCTAGGCACACATTTATTATTACAATGTAACTCAATCATTCTTAGAGATTACCTACAAATCCTCTGAGAGCCAGCGAGGGCTTCGGCCAAAGGAAGCTTCAGAGTGGAGGTCTTGGGCATGGAGAGCTTCGATTTCTTCTTTGACCTCTTTACTTTGATCAATTAGGGTCTTTGTTGACTTTGTCAACTTTGACTCATATCTCCACGTGGACTATCATGTGATCTTCACTAGGAGTTTCGGTGGCGAGGCGTAACAATGACGTCTACATGTCAAAAGAAAAGAAAACAGAAATCGGTTAATGTAGATTTCAGTTAAAATAACATATTGGATAGGATTAAATCCTCTTTTAAATCAAAGTTGAACAAAATTATATAATATAATATTACTTTCTTGTGCTAATTATCTTAAATATAAATTATTAAGTAATAAAATAATATTTGTTATGTTTCTTTCAATCATCATAACTTGGTTTTAATTTGTATGAATTTACTTTTTCTTGAACCCAACATATGTTATTTAATGCAAGATATAAAATGAGCATAAGGTTGGTGTATTTTTCCTTCTCCTACAATACTTAAATGTTTACCTCAAACAAAATAAAATGAACAAACCGGGCAATCATACTATATCCTATGGACTTTAATATAATTGATAAGATATAAATAGGTTCCTATTTTCTAAACGATTTAATGAATATCATGAAGAACAAGCTAGCAAGGATCCTTCACAAGTACCGGAAGGGCCAATAACAAGATCAAGTGCAAAAAAGATCAAGAAAGCTATGTAAGGATTTGGCCAAACTATGTGGACTAAGAGTTCAAGTGTAATGAACAAGGCATCAAGTTTCAAGATGGGCATGAATAATGAATCACCCTTTGTGTGTTTGATTCAAGCTAAGGAAGAGGGAACTAATTCGGAAAGCATGCTCATGCAACGCATTAATTACCTTGCTCTTGCAAGAACCAAAATTTCAGAACCTAAGATCAAATTTATTGAACCATGCCCTCGCAAGAGATTATACCATGCGATGCATGGTTATCCGACTGGGTCAGAATTTTTATTTTTCAATTTATTTTGGACCCTATTTGTTTACGTTTATCTTGATATTTTACGAATTAATTATGATTGTTAGTTGCCTATATATCCACTATACAAACAATCAAAACACGTTACTTTTTTGAGAAATTAATTATAAAGTAAGGATTTGCTTACAATCTTTTCTTAATTGAACTATCCCAAACTTATCAAAGATTTCCTATCTTTGTGGCGTTCAACCTTTCCAATCTTGGTTTTTGATTTAAGAAATCACTAGGTCAAGATTATAACTCTGATTTTGGCTTTCTTGTGTTCGCATCAAATCTTGTGTAGGTTCTTGGATACATCCTGCAATGAGGTTCACATCAGTTGGTATCAAATCTTTGGCTCTAAATTTAGGTATTTGTTCTTTCACTTTCTTTTGTTTTTTAGATCTAATTCTTCTTGTGTCTTCTTCGTTGAGACTTCATCGCATTCCTTGAATCATTCATATAAAAACAATCATACAAAGAATATTTAAGAATTATTTAGTGCATTAACCCTAGTGCATCAACAAATTTTTTTTTTTTTATTTCTTGCCTTGTGTTTGATTTTTTCCATTAAATTTGCATTAAAAAGAAATTAAAAAAATATAGCAAAGAACACTCAAAAGAAAAAGCAAAGAAAGTTCAAGAAAAGAGCCAAGAAAATACAAGAAAAGCAAAGAAAATTCTAAAAAGCATATTCAATTTCAAGAAACACTTTCTTGAAATTCTTGTGGCGTTATTTTCCAAGAAACACCATTTTTATTACTATTTGATACATATATCATCCTTGAAAATCAATCTTGTTGTGAAAAGGCATAAACCAACTTCAAAAAACCATTTCTTGGAGTTCTTGGAGTGTTTCCATTCTTCTTTTGATCTTTCCTTCTTGAGTCCTTTCCCGAGTCTTGTTATCACTTTTGTTTAGTGAGTTCTTGTTAGTTTAAACGTTACAAATATTGAATTCATGATTGAGTTTAGTCAGATCCTTAGAGAACTTGATAAAGAACGCATGAGAGGAAAAATGTAAGAGATGTGAGCTTATTATTGGAAAAAGCCAATATTGAGTGAACACTTGAGTGCAAACACATCAGGATTACTTTCTTAGTTGTTAAAATGTTTGCTTAAAGAATAATCTACATCTAGGAAGGAGAACGACCAATTCTTCATGTTGAAAGCAATGCACTAACAATTTCAGAGGATGAATATGGTGATTGGAAGAATTAGGGATATAACGGATATGCAAGGTATGGTCATTGCAAACTTACTCAAGGTTCAAGGAGTGTATAGGAATACCTAAGGAGGTGGAGGTAACTATGATTAGGGACAATGTTGAGGAGGATAGGGAGGCTATAATGGCCAGGTTTTTGAATGGATTAAGTAGGAATATAGTCAACGTAGTTGAGTTACATTATTATGTGGAATTGGATAACATAGTGCATACAGCTATGAAGGTCTCCAGATGCGATTAAAAAGAAAAGGAACAGCAAGGTATTCTTTCGATTCTAATCTTCCTTGGAAACGAAAGTGAGGTAATAATAATAGGAGTGGTGGGGCTGCTTCAAAGAGTAAGACTGAATCACCTGGGGAAAAAGAAGAATTAGCTAGCAAAAATGACCCAAGTTAGATTTTCAACCTTCTAGGAATAGGAATATCAAGTGTTTTAAATGCTTGGGTTCGACGCACATTGCATCTCAATGTCCAAATGAAAGGACAACGATTTTGCATGACTATGGGAAAGTGGTGACTAAAGATGAGAGTGATGGTGATGAGATACCTGAGCTGGAGAATACTTGTAATAGTGATGGAGTAAAGTACCCAGAAGAAGATGACGTACTTGTTGCAAAGTGTGCTCTTAGTACACAAATTAAGGTGGATGATACGGAGTAGCAGAGAGAGAATATATTTTGTACGAAATGCTACGTTAACAACACGATATGTAGAATGATTATAGATGGAGGGAGTTGTACCAATGTATTTAGTACCACCCTTATTGAGAAGTTGGGTTTGTCTATGCTAAAACATCCTAAACTCTACAAATTGTAGTGATTGAATAAATGTGGAGAGACCAAGGTCAACAAGCAAGTCCTAGTATGCTTTATTATTAGGAAGTATAGTGATGAGGTGATATGTGATGTATAACATAAAAGCATGTCTATGAAGATCAATTGAAGTTGAAAGATGAGGAAGAGAAGAAAAGGAAAGTGAGGAAAAATGAGAGTAAAACTAAAACTTCAAGAAAAAAGGAGTACGAGATAAAATAGAAAGATGGTTGAAACTGATGAAAAAGAGTATAGCCACAAAAGAGAAAAGATAGAGAGCTTGTAGAGAAAAATAAAAGACAAAAGAAAGCTTTTTGCAAAAGAGAGTGAAATTAAAAGGGCTTTCATAGAAAACCAGCCTCTCATATTGGTGGTATACAAAGAATCCTTCTTTAATCTTTAGGAAACTAACAAACCCCTTCCTAGTTAGCTATTTCTTTATTACAGGATTCGAGGATGTGTTTCCTAAGGAGATGCCTAGTACATTGTCACACATTCGAGGCATTAAATATCAAATTGAATTTGTACCTGAGCTGTTATTCCGAATCGACCAGCCTATAGAAGTAACCTCTAAGAGACAAAGAAGCTTCAAAGATAAGTTGAAGAGTTGATGGGCAAAGGATACGTGAGGGAAAGCATGAGTCCGTTTTTACTTATGATTGAAAAGGATTTGACATGGAGAATGTGTATTGATTGTAAGGCAGTAAACAATATAATGATAAAGCATTGTCATCCCATACCTATGTTAGATGATATGCTTGATGAATTACATGGATCGTGTATTTTTTAGTAAAATAGATTTTAAAAGTGGTTATCACCAAATTAGGACAAAAGAAAGAGATGAGTGAAAAACTATTTTTAAGTCTAAATATAGGTTATATGAGTGGTAAGTTATGCCATTTCGACTTACCGATACTTTCATGAGTTTAATGAACCGTGTTTTGCGTGAATTCATAGGTAAATTTGTAGTAGTTTATTTGGATGATATTTTAGTACATAAGAAAAGTTTAGATGAGCATATTGAGCATTTGAGATGTGTACTTATTGTTTTGAGACAAGAACAACTCTACGCTAATTTTAAGATGTGTAAAATTGAAATAGATGAAGAGAAAGTAAAAGCTATCAAAGAGTGGCCTGCCTAAAAGCATTATTGAGGTAAGAAACTTTCATGATTTAGCTACTTTTTATAGGCATTTTGTTAAGGATTTTAGCACACTTGGCATACTAGTTACTGAAATTGTGAACAAAAAGTGTTAGTTTTCATAGGGGCATTGGCAAGAACATGCATTCAATGTTATTGAAGATAGGTCGCGTTCTGCATCTATTTTAGCACTACGTAACTTTAACAAAACTTTTGAAATTGAATATGATGCTTAGAAATATGAATTGGAGTTGTTTTAATGTAGGATAGACAACCAATAGCAAATTTCAATGAAAAGCTAAACATGGCAGCTTTAAATTGCACTACTTATGACAAAGAGCTTTATGTTCTTGTTTGAACTTTAGAGACATGGCAACATTACTTGTGGTTGAAGGAGTTTATAATACACACCGACTATGAATCATTGAAATATCTAAAGGGCAAAGGTAAGTTAAACAGGAGGCATGGGAGATGAATTGGATTTATTAAAACTTTTACACACACACACACACACATATACATATACATATGTTATGTGATAAGGTTGCCACTTATAAATTTTATAAGCATGATAGATATTTGATTACGCTCAAAGAATAATGTTGTAATTGTAGCAAATCTTTGGGGTTTCGATTCCACGGGGAAATGGAAAAATACTCAAGAGTTCAACAAATTAGGATTTTTCGTGAATTGTTTGAAAATGATTTATTTTTCGAAATAAAATTTAAATATTAATGAATCAAGTAATGAATTTAAAATCAATGAGTTAAAACAGTGAACCGTCGGAATTTCCTCAATTGGATCAGATCATTCAACGTCAATTATTCCTTTTTTATAACTCAATTAGAGGCTTTCATCCTGACACTCTAATCGGAAGATTTATCGTTAAAAACCAATTTAATTCAAATGTAACCCGAGAATCTAGATTTTCTCTTAACAATTTTTCACAATTATTTATTGAAATCAGATTATAAATCAACCATATACATAATGTAACCCTAGAATCTAGATTTTCTTTAACAATTTTCCACAATTATTTATTGAAATTAGATTATAAATCGATCAAATACATCAAACATAAGGCAGTAAATAAACACACCAATAAAATAAATGAAATTGAAATTCAACATGTATTTCGATCGTTCGATAGAAAAAACATGATTATTAGTCTATGAAAAATCTAATAAGAGTTAAACCAATTTCAAAATAAATTTATGAAGAGAAAATCTAAACCTAGAATTTCTTAACAAGAAAAATGACAAATTACATAAATAAAAGACGTGAAATTACCAAATCCAACGAGTTCCTCCCTTTCTTCACCAAATTATTTAGTTTTTCATGGAGTTTTTGAGCCAAAAGATGAGAGAAAAGTGCATGGAGGTATTCCCAATATGTATTATGCTATCAAGTATTTGTAGGAATCAAAAATTGGATGAAACTCATGTTCAAATTGGTTTCCAAAAGAGTTCCAATCGAATAAGGAAAGTTACCTTCGAGCGAAAATTTTTTGTCTCTGTACAGCAGTCAGTATTTTGGTCATAACTTTCTCTCCTGATATTCAATTTAGCCGATTCAAAATGAGTTGAAAAGATAACCCAAAGGTCTACAACTATTATAGAAATAGATTTCTTCCAATTTGGACATTTACTATGCCACAAATTGGTCTCGATCTTTGGTTAAAAATCTAAAATATATATTATGCAAAGTAGAAATTGATTTTGATAATATTTTGATCATATTCCATTTATTTTTTAGTTCCAATTACATCCAATTGTCTCCTAACAATCTTCAAAGTATCTTCTTGTGGTCCAAATCAAATATTGAGTATTTGCAATTTGGTTCTCAAACTTTGGATTTTGCCATTTTTCACTATTTTTGCATTCTATTCTCCAATTCTTCATCCAAAGCCTATTGTCTTCAACCAATTAGCTTCCAACTCTTTCGAATCCAGTTAGCCTTCTAAACCAACTTTTGGTTATTTGCGATTTATTCCCTAAACTTTCAATTTCTTTCATTTTGGTCCATTTTCCTTATTTCTTCTCAATTCCGCTACATTCATCATGTTGTCCTGTAAAACATAAATTGCATAGAATTAAGTCATATTCCAGCATATTAACCAACAATTTTTCATGTTTTGACAGTAAAATAAGTGTGTAAAAATGTATTTATCAAACTCTCCCAAACTTGAACTATTATTTGTTCTCAAACAAAAATGTAGCGTAACTCTACACAAAACATAGTTTGACAAAATGCTGTGTCTCGGGATTGGAATTCAGTAATCGAACAAATGAACAGTTACAATAGTGCGCAAATTAAATCAATCTCCACATGTTACATGCATAAATCGACATGTGTATGTGAAGACTCATGTCAACATATAAAGATCATGATTGGCTCAACACCTGACCCATAGTAGTCAAATATATCATTATTTCGCTCGAGAAGCACACACTCCCAAACTTATGCTTTTCAGTCAATTTTCCCAAGGTGCATTCTAAGTTGAACTTTTCAATTCTATTCCTTATCCCAAGTTACTTGCTTCTCATCAAAAGTGTAGTTTTATCAATCGATTGTCGGAGCTCAATCAATGTACTTGTGTATTTTTTTTCTTTTCATTTTTCATGTTTTCTCCATTTTTTTTCTTTTTTCCGAACATCTTCTCATTTGCTTTCTATATAACCCATGTAGCGAGCTTTAGGCCGATGACTTCCAAGTCAGATGACCATAGGACACCAAGTTTTAAATCATCCTTATATGCTTAATCACCCAAGTCATGCTCGAAAATATGCTTTTATTCACTCAAAGATTTGTGCAATGCCCCTTTTCTTTTAGGCATTCAATTTCTAAAACTAGCCTCAAACTTAAAATTTTCACCTTGTTTTCGTCTCATTAGGTTTTAGACAATCCACATAAGATTTTCATGCACAGAATCCCTACTCATTTCAATGTTTCTTTGTAACAGCTCAAACATCTCCAAACTACTCTATATTTGAATTGTGGATCAGTACTATGGAGGTTGTTCGATTTCACTTACTATGTTCAATTATTTTCCAAACACCAAACCACATCACTAACTCAATATATCAAATATGAGTAATGTGTATAGAGAATGTCAGGTTTCACACTAATAGGTTTTGACTAATCTAACACTGCAATATTTTCATTATTCACAGTCGATACATATTCCAATAATCACATCATAGCTGGTAGAGTTATCAAACCCACATAAGCACACAAAACTAAAGTTACAATCTAATGCTAGAAAACAAATAAAAAAACTGAAAATAAATAAAAATGTAAAATCTTTTTTTTAAACGCACACAGTCACACAAAAATATAAATTGCAGACAAAATAATGAACGTATGAACGCCCACCCCCAAACTTAGTTAGAACATTGTCCTCAATGTTTAGATAACCACAAATAGCAAAACTGAAAAGTATGTAAAGAATAAGACAAATGTACAATAAGGTAAAGAAAATGGGGTTCAAATTACTCCCATGACCAGTATGAAGGTGATGGATGGAAATCGATGGCATAAACTACTTGGAGGGCGTCAAGTGTGGTAAATAGAGACTGCAAGGAAAATTTTCCATGACAGACACCTGTTGCCCATATGCTATTTTCAAACGCTGTCCATTCACTTTGAACACCAGACCATCCATAGGATCTTCAATTTTGACCGCCCCATTTTCAAAAACACATTGTACCACAAAGGGGCCAATCCACCTAGAACGGAGTTTACCTGGGTGCTTGTGGGTCTAGAATTGTACAAGTACACTTTTTGATTTTGTTCAAAAGTTTTTCTCAAAATATTTTTATCATTAAAAGTTTTCATTTTTGCCTTGTAGATTCTAGAACTCTCATAAGCGTCATTCATCCATTCCTTTAACTCATTCAGTTGAAAATTCTAAGCTTACCACCCTCGTCTAGATCAAAATTAAAATGTTTAATTACCCAATAGGTTCGATGTTCTAGCTCTACAGGTAAATGGCAAGGCTTTTCAAAAATGAGACGACATGGTGACATGCCTAGGGAAGTCTTAAAAGTCGTGGGTAAGCCCAAAGTGCATCACTGAGTCTTAAAGACCAATTTTTACATTATGGTTCACTGTTTTCTCCAAGAATTGTTTAATTGCCCTATTAGCCAGTTCTACCTACCCACTCGTTTGGGAGTGATAAGAAGTATAAATTTTATGAATGATCCCATACTTTTTCATGAGTGCTTTGAATGAACGGTTGCAAAAGTATTGTCATTAGCCCTACAAGCAGAAGCTTCTACCCCATTTAGAAACGTAATCAACTGCTACAATGATGTATAAATAACCAAAAGAGGGTAGAAAATGTCCTATAAAATTAATTCCCCAATAGTCAAATATTTCAATTACCAAAATAGGATTTAGAGGCATCATGTTACGTCGGAACACAACACCTAATTTTTGGCATCTTTCAAAAAATCTACAATATTCATTAGTGTCCTTAAATAAGGTAGGCCAGTAGAAACCATACTATTAAATTTTCACAGCAGTCTTTTTTATAGAAAAGTGACCTCCACATGCTTGGGTATGACAAAAATTTAGTACACTAGGTATCTCCTCATTCAGAACACAACGTCTTAAAATTTGGTCGGGACAGTATTTAAATAGACATAGATCATCCCAATAAAAATTACGTACCTTATCCAAAAATTTATCTTGTCTTGTGCGCTCCACTCTCTAGGAATTTTACGTACAGCCAAATAATTCACAATGTGAGTAAACCATGGTAAAGAAGAGACAAAAAATAAATTCTCATCTGGAAATTCATCTCTAATTGGCAATGTGATTGTGTTGTCCTAGAAATTTAACCTTGATAGATGGTCAGCTACCACATTCTCCACTCTCTTCTTGTCTTTAATGGTGATGTCAAATTGCAAAAGTAAGATCCACCGTATTAGTCGCGCATTAGCATCCTTCTTTGTAAGAAGGTATTTAATGGTTGCATGATCTGTGAAGATTGTGATGGGAGAGCCGATCAAATAAGACCTAAACTTATCAAGTGCAAAGACTATAGCTAGTAACTCTTTTAATAGTTCATTTGAGCACTGCTAAGAGTTCTACTAGCATAGTAAACCACAAAAGGCTTATATTTTCTGTGTTGCCCTAAAACTGCACCTACCGCGTAATCATTAGCATCAAACATGATTTCAAATGGTAGTATCCAATCAAGTGGTTGCATGATGGGTACTGAAGTGAGTTTGTCAATTAGTGTTTTAAATGCATCATGACATTCGAGAGTCCATTCAAAAGCGCCATTTTTATTTAGAAGGTTACACAATGGTCTAGAGATAGATGAAAAGTTTTGTATAAACCTTCAATAGAGACCTGCATGGCCTAAAAATGATCTAGCATCTTTTACTATCTTAGGTATGGGCAATTTAGAGATGAGTTCAATTTTAGACGAAATCAAATGCCTTAAAACAATTCCCAAAGGTACCATAAAATGATACTTTTCCTAATTTAAAACTAATCATTTTTCCTCACATCATGTCAAAACTCTCTTCAAATTTAATAGACATGCTCAAAAGAAGTTTCAAACACAGTTAGGTCATCCACGAACACTTCCATGTAGTTCTCTACCATGTAACTAAATATACTAGTCATGTATATTTGAAATGTGGTAGGAGCATTACAAAGTCCAAATGGCATCCTACGAAAGGCATAAGTACCAAAAAGGCAAATAAATGTGGTACTTTCTTGGTCCTCTAATGCAATTTCAATTTGAGAGTAGCCATCAAGAAAATAGTAAAAAAGGATGGCCAGCCACACACTCCAAGACTTGGTCTAGAAAGTGGAGAGGAAAATGATCCTTATGGGTGCACTTAGTTTCCTATAATCTATGAACATATGCCAAACAGTCATTATTTTTGTGGGAAAAATTTCACCTAATTCATTTTTCACTATCGTGACTCCTGACTTTTTAGGAACTACCTGTGTAGGACTAACCCATTTACTATCCTTGATAGGATAAATGATACCTACATCTAACAATTTAAGTACCTCATTTTTCACTGCATCTTTCATTGTAGGGTTTAGCCTACATTGTGGATCTCTTCTAGGATTAATTATTTATTCTAGATGAATCCTCTGTGACAAATTAAAGGGCTAATACCTTTAATGTTAGCTATGATCCAACCTAATGCAGATTGATACTCATTCAGAATATTCAACAGTTGCTTACATTGCCATGCATTCAATTCCGAAGAAATAATTACAGGGAAGGTATCACCTGGTCCAAGAAATTCATGTTTTAGTCTTGGAGGCAGAGGTTTCAATTCTGGTTTAAGACTCTCAATGCTTGAAAGCTTCTATCCTCCAATCCTTTCTGGCAACTCTTCAAACTTGGGCTGCCATAGTGATGCTATGTAATCCTGAAATTTTGCGAACACGGCACAAATATTAGTATACTCCTCATCATCAAAACTAGCTGGGATTTCACAATTTAAAAGAAAAGAATTCAGAGGGTCAAAATTGTTGTTTGTAGGTGTTTGCTTCTGAGTGAGTGCATAGATCATGAATGTTTGATGACACTCATCATCCTCCTGTGTCTACCTTGCTATGTGGAAAATATTGACTTCTAAATCATTTTCCCAAAAGAAAGTTTCATTAAACCATTCCTGCAGTTTATAAAAGCGTTAGCTGTAGCAAAAAAAAGTCTACCAAGAATGATAGGGATTTTGGAATTAACATTTACACCAACCTTCACATCCAAAACCAAGAAGCCAACAGAATTGTAAAATTTGTCAATTTCGACTAATACATCCTCGATTACCCCTTTAGGCCTAATGGTGGACCTATCATCTAATTATAAGACCACAAAAGTCGATTTTATCTCACCTAAACCTAACAACAAGTAAATTGCATAAGTCATGAGATTCACACTCACCCCTAAATCAAGAAGAGCTTGTGCAAACTCATGGTTCTCAATGACACAGGACACGGTGGGACAACTAGGGTCCTTATACTTCGGTGGGATCCTTTGTTCAATCACTATACTCACTTGCTCAGTCGAGAAAATAGTTATCTTGACATGGTACTTTCTCTTCATAGTACACAAGTCCTTAAGGACTTTAGCATATGTAGGAACAAGAGAAATCACATGCAAGAGAGGCAGATTGATTTTCACTTGCCTGAGGTGTTCTATGATTTCACTATGTTGACTTGCAGACTTCGGTGTAGGTTTAAGAGCTTGATGGAAATGTACTCTAACCAGGTTTTCCACCACTTCCTCACTAGGGTCGCTCTCCCTAGACTCACTAGACTCCCTTTTAGGTTTCCTAGACTTGGGGATTGATTCTATGATTTTCCCTGATCTAGTAGTTATGGCATTCACTTCCCTAAGGTTGTTTTCTTCCGATCCTAAGATTTGTGCGATATGTTGCCCTTTAGGATTTGGTTGAGTTTGAGTAGGAAATTTTCCACGCTCCCCTACAGCTAAGGCATTAGTCAACTTAGACATGATTTATTATCTCTTTATTTTCCTCAACTACCTGAGTAATCATAGTCTCAAGTTTCAGCTAAAATTTTGGAATATATCTTGTGCGAATTGGAAATTGATTTTGATAATATTTTGATCATATTCCATTCATTTTTAAGTTCCAATTACATCCGGTTGTCTCCTAGAAATCTTCAAATTATCTTCTTGTGGTCCAAATAAACTATTGAGTATTTGCAATTTGGTCCTCAAACTTTGAATTTTGTCATTTTTAGCTATTTTTGCATTCTTTTCTCCAGTTCTTCATCCAAAGCCTATTGTATTCAACCAATTAGCTTCCAGCTTTTTCAAATTTTGGATATTTTCAATTTAGTCCCTAAACTTTCATTTTCTTTTATTTTGGTCCATTTTTCCTTATTTCTTTCCAATTTCGCTACATTTATCATGTTGTCCTGCAAAACATAAATTGTATAGAATCAAGTCATATTCCAACATATTAACCAACAATTTTTCATGTTTTGACAGCAAAATAAGTGTGTAAAAACACACTTATCAATATTTATTTAGGGAAAATAAATTATGTATGCCTAATTGTTCCATGCATAAATTGTTACATTTTGGTATGAAGAAAACTTTAGAAATGTTACATGAGCATTTTTATTGGCCTCGAATGAAAAGAGATGTTAATCAGTAGATGCATTACATGTAAGAAGGCTAAATCTAAGATTTTACCACAAGGTTTATATACACCCTTAACCATTCCTAGTGAGTTATGATTGATGTGTTTATGGACTTTGTGTTGGGAATACCTAGGACTAAAAGCGATAGAGATTCCATATTCGTGGCAGTGATAGATTTAGTAAACTGACATATTTCATTCTATGTCGTACAACAGATAATGTCACGAACATAGATGATTTGTTCTTTAGATAGATAGTGTGACTCCATGTGATACATATGAGTACTGTGTCCGATAGGATAGGAATGTTAAACACCTTATTTATTTTGGAAAATTTTGTGGGGTAAATTGGGAACCAAACTACTATATTGTATTACATGTCACCCACAAAAAGATGGACAAACTAAGGTAATTAATAGAACCTAACTCAACTTTGCGTACTACAAGTAATAAGAATTTGAAAAATTAAGAGGATTGTTTACCACTAATAGAGTTTGCATATAATAGGGCCATACATTCTACTACTTCATATTCTCCCTTTGTGTATGGTTTAATCCACTGACTCCTTGAAATTTAATTATTTTACCTATTGATGAAAGAAGTAGTTTGGATGGGAATAAGAAAGCTCAATTAGTTAGATCAATCCATTAGAATGTTCAACTTTGGATTGAGAAGAATGAACATTTTGCTTCCCGAGCCAATAAAGGAATAAGAAGTGTGACATTTGAACTAGGAGATTTGGTTTGGGTTCAAATGAAAAAAGAGCATTTTCCAACCCAAAAAAGTTCTAAGTTGCATCCTATAGGAGATGGACCATTTAAGCCCTTGAGAAGATTAACGACAATATCTACAAACTAGACCTTTTAGGTGAGTATAATATGTATGTTGCTTTTAATGTTGTTGATCTTTCTCTCTTTAATCATGGAAAGATTTGAGATCAAATTCTTTACAAGAGAGGAAAATGATGGGTATCATGGCGATCAAGTTATCAAGGATCCTTTACAAGTTTTGGAGGGGTCGATAACAAGATTAAGAGTAAAGAAGATCAAGCAAGCCATGCAAGGACTTGTCCAAGCTACGTGGGCTGAGAGTTCAACTGCAACGAGCAAAACACCACGTTTCAAGATGGGCATGAAGAAACAACTTGGTGTGTTTGATTCAAGTCAAGGAAGAGTGAGCTGATTCGAAAAGTTACGCCCGCACAAGGCATTAATTACCTTGCTATCTTAACAACCAAAAATTTCAAAACCCAAGAGCAAATTTATTGAACCATGTCCTCGTAAGAGGTTATACCATGTGCTTGCATGGTTGTCCAGCTGGGTCAAAAATTTTGTTTTTCAATTTGTTTTGGACTCTATTTGTTTAAGATTATCTTGACATTTTATGAATTAATTAGGATTGTTAGTTCGCTTGTATAAGGCATATTTATAGTACAAACAATGACAACACAATATTTTTTTTAAGAGATTAATTATAAAGTGAGGATTCGCTTTCAATTTCGTTCTTAATTAAACCATCTCGATCTTATGAAAGATTTTCAATATTTTTGGCATTCAACCCTTCCGGTCTTGGTTCTTGATTCAAGATATCATTGGCTCAAGGTTATAACTCTGATTTTAGCTTTCTTAGGGTTCGTATCAAATCTTGTGTGGGTTTCTGAGTACATCCTATAATGAGATTCATGTTATGTTCAAAAGATAACTTATAAAATTAGATCACTTTATTTTTAAAACAAGTGAAAATTATTCAAAATATTATACAACATTGATCACCTCTTTTGCATTTTAAGTTTTTCTTTGGTATCGATTTTTAATGCATGACATGCGACTTTTGGGTCTATTCCAACCATGTCAACATACTTCCAAGCGAACACATCAAGGTTCAGGAAGGGTTTTAGTGGGCTTTTCATAGGTTAAACAAAATCTTTGTCAACTTTCAAAACCTTGGTGATACACTTATCGATATTTGGTAATTTTTTTGACAAAATATATCCTAAAGTATGATATTTTATGTTGTATAGGTAAAACTTAATTGTTAAACGAGAAATTGGAGGAAACAGGAGAAAAATCAAGGGAAAAGAGCAAAGTCCAAAGTTTGATGACCAAATTGAAAATATTCGATATTTGATTCGGACATCAAGACGATACTTTGAATATTTTTAGAAGATAACTGGATGGAACTAGAACTCAAAAAGGTATGGAATATGATCGTAATATTATCAAAATCAATTTTCAATCACACAAGTTATATTCCAAATTTTTAGTCGAAGACTGTGATCCATTTTTGTCATAGTAAACGCCCGAATTGAAAAAATTCTATTTCTATCAAAGTTGTATCCATTTGAGTTAGATTTCTAACATACTTTGAATCGCCTCAATCGAATATCAGGAAAAAAAATTATGGCTAAAATACTGATTGTTGTGCAGAGACAAAAAATTCGCTCTAGAAGACAACTTTACTTATTCGATTGGAACTCATTTGGAAACTAATTTGGATGTGATTTTCAACAAATATTCTATTATTACAAATACCTAACACCAAAATACATATTAAAGACCTTTCATATACATATTATACTTCAATACTCATCAATTATTATCATTAAATGAGTGAAATTCATAGTTTTTGTGAGAGAATTGAAGAGAACTTGCAAGAATTCAATCAAATAAGGATTCAAACTTGTTTTTTGGGCAAAGAAGAAGGCGCAAGTGGAGATTTATCAAGAAACCATTGAAGATATTCAAGATTTATCTTCATCTTCATTTTCTCAATTTATAAAAAATTCGAATTATTTCTTTCCACTTAAATATGATTTCTTGTAATTTCGATATGTTAGACTAATTTTATACATTGTTAGGATGAGATGAACCCTTATTATGATATTTTTAGTATTTAATTAACTATTTTGACTTTAATTTGGTTTGATTTGTGGATGTTTATTATCCTTTTTATCATTCTTTTCAATTGTTTGATCACCAATTGAATTGTTTGCGAATTTTATTGTTATCGAGATAGACGATAAGGTTTAAACACAATATAATAAACATTGTAAAGTTCGATAAATGATAGAGATACCTCTTTGCTTGATATGGTTTTATTAGGTGTTCAGGCACTTATTAATACATTTATCATGTTTGCATCTTTTATCGAGAGATAGAAGGATCACATGAGGGAAATATATTTGATCACTATCGAGGGAGACTTTCAATTTAATTAGGATTATTAACCAAGATGAATGATTTCAAATTGTCACTTTAATTGGTACACTAAAAATGGAATATTAAGAGGGATTCCACATATTAGCAATACTTCTCACATATTTGAAAAACACATTTACTTACCTTCACTAGTTTAATTGATAATTTAGGGATTATTATAGAAAAATCACAAAATTTGTTTGCTAATCGATTAAAGTTGCAATTAATTTTAACTCGATTAATCACTTTATCTCTTGACCACGATCATGTGCACCTACGGATTTTCAAATGATCACTTGGTTGTGTCCTATTCGCTGGTGGAAAAGCTTTCTAGATCCTCAACCGCTGTAGCTTCGGATACGCAATCAGTGATTCGAGGGTCGATTGAATCAACGACTTCAAATTTCTCCTCTACGAGGCGATTTGCTTAAACTATCGTTATCATATTAGTAGTGGGGGTTCACGGGTCTACCTCTCTTAGATTATTGAGGTGACATCTTCGGACGACCACCCAATCACTTCTTATATAAGCTTCTTCGACGTTAGTAGAAAATTTCACACGTAAGCTGTGAAGAGATATTATTGTATTCATTTATTTATAGTAGGGTTCCTCGCATAATTTCACTACGAGAGTAGTCTATCCATGAAGGACTTAGCTGAGCTCATGCAATAAGGGTTTAGACCATCATCAACTAAGGTGAGATTTCAAGAATCTCACCTTAGTAGGGTTCCTTTATGTGGGACGAGGACCTTCTTTGGTAAAATTTCAAGAATCTAAGATAGGATCCAAGGATGACAAGTTTACATCCGATAAAATGCGCTCCCGAATAAAATATAAACCAAACTTTCGTTATCTAAAAGCAAGCGATTAAAGTTAGGGCCGGATATTATTGCTCATATGATTAAAGCGTCACCATCAGAATATGTGATTTCATTCTTATTACGGGTATATGATTTCATTCTTATTATCAATAAATTCAATCAAAGGAGATTTAGGTTTCAAATTACCTTGACTCCAGCGACAGTGATTTTTCAAGGCCGAATTAATACCAACTTACTTGCCGTTCCTTCTTTATTTCGCCATCCTCTTTTCATACAAGATCAAATAATGACAGTATTGCTTTCTCCTTTGAGCTCTCCATTATTATCCTCTTTGAGCTCTTCTCAAAGCCTCTTTAGATTGTCGCTATCTTCATGATTATTGTTGGAGAGGTCATCTTCAGATTCTAATACTTCTATTTTAATGAGATCTGTTTCTACTTGGCTCATCATTATAGAATTTCCCCATAGTTTTTTTGCTCAACACAATGAGATTGTGGTTGCCTTTTTTCTGTTTCCCACATTTGACTCCAATTTTTTCACCTTCGAATAACGATAAAAAAATTTATCTCACCTATCCAAGATTTTCTTCTCCTAAACTCAATGATTCAATGCTCAAACAGGAGCAAGAATCAAAAGGATTATTTGAAAGGAGGATACTCATATTTGCAATCTTTTCTCAGTTCCCACCCTTGAAGGTAACTATCTCCTTTTTGCCTAATGACACAAGGAAATCATTGATTAGTTTGTTTATAACTGAATCTATTATCCTCTCACATTTTATTCACCAATCGAGTCCTTGTGCTTCATTGTGTATATAAGTGATGGCAGGTTTATATCGGGGAGCTGCTTCCCAGAACTTCCATACCAATTATTTTCCAGCGTTTAGGGACTTGCTACTTAAATGATGGAAGAATGTCGCCCAAGTAGAAATGGAGCAACTTCTGATGCTCCTTTGGTTTAGCTAGAAGGAAAGAAATGCATGGGTTGTCACCCACATGATCCGACACCCATGTATCAACTTTACATAAGTTATTGTTGGAATTTTAGGGTATATAAAAATTAAAAATATTTAAATGTGTGAATTAGAAAAGCCAATAGGTATGTTTATTGGGTGAGACCCTTCAAGTGCAAAAGGTGATTGACAAAACCACGATCTTTTGATAAAGTGCAATATAAACCATCAATCATTAAATGGCGCAATCTAATGGTTGAAATGAATTTTGCCCAAAGATGCGATCGTTAGGAAGAGACATATGAAAATCTATAAATAGGACTTTCCTATTCCATTTTCTTCACTCCAAATCAATTCCTAATAATTGATTTTTAATTCTTCCTTCCTCTAAATTCTGTCAAAATAATTTCCATATTATTTCGAGTTTCGTGTTCGATGTTTACTATTCGATATCTTCAATTCTAGAAAAGTACAATCAATTATTGGCTCACCCGACAAAATTAATAGTGTGCTATATTAATTTTGGAATAAGCGTTGTATCTTGAGAGATGTACGTCCATTTGAGTTAGCACCCGTACAGGAAGCGAAATTCGTCTTAAGGAGATTTGCATTCGTATACCTTACTTTATTTTATCGCCTTCAATTTCTGCATTTTCTACATTTGAATAAGTTGTGATTTGCTTATTATTATGATTCGTTAAATCGTTACTCTAGTATTTGCATGCACGTAATTTTTATTAACGGAATATTATTCATGCACTAATTTATCCAACAGTTATGACATATTTAGTGAATTCCAAGAGCTATAAAAATTAACCAAACAAGCAGCCATGAGAACACCTAATGCTAAGAAAAAGGTGACCGCGCCTCAAAGAAATTGTTTGAAACTAGCGTTTTTTTTTTTATATATCAACATTAAAATCAATGTTTTTAATAGATTTGGGAGAATTACAATTAAGGTCCCCAAACCTCTCAAATTTCTTCAAACTATACATAAACATTTTATTTTTGCAGTTGGGTTCCCAAACCTTTCACCTCGATTGTAGCAGGAGGACATATGGACAAAATCATGTCTATTTGACCGTCAGTCACCCCAAAAATTAATTTGACTACATTTTAATTAAATTTAAAAGGGTAAAATAATAAATTTATATTTCCCAATAAATAATTAAAAAGTTATAGAAAACAAAAAACAAAAAAGAAATTGAGAAATGTTCATCTTCTTTCCTACCCACGCCATTCCACACTACGAGAAATAAGGGTTTTACCGACCCAAAATTTGGTCACTAAAAGTCTAATATTAGTCGGTATTGCCAATTCCCGATTAAAAAGTGCTGATTGATAGCTGGTCACCAATAGGCAGCCAGCTGCCAGCAAATGTTTTCACCAACCAAAATGCTTTTTTGTCGGAAATGAAGAACATTTTACTTACTAACACCAAGTTGTTCGACAATTGTTTTCACCGACCAGAATGTGTTTTAATCGGAAATGATAAGAGTTTTTACTTAACAAGGTTGGGAATGATAAAGAGTTTTGCTGAATATTTTTTGGGTCAGTAAAAGTCTGACCATAGTCGGGAAAAATTAGAGCCTGACCACATTCTTTGGTCGGGTAAAGTAAGATAAAGATTTTTATTTCCCAATGACAAGTTTGTCGACCATTTTTTTAGGTCAATAAAAGTCTAAATTAAGTTGGAAAACATATAAATCGACCATAGTTGTTGGTAGTCATGTCAACGAGTCGAGCCGAAACTCAAACCACGTCCGAACTTTTTTGGGTCCGACTTGCTTGGCAAAAAAATGAGGCTCGGCCCGAGCAGAGCCGACTCATGTTTTTTTTTTTAAATTCGCTATAAATCTATAATTTTTTATAATGTATTTAAAATTTGTGTAATTTATACGTGTTATAAGTAATAACTAAATATTAATGTATAAACAAATACATTTAAACTTTATAAGTTTACTGACCAAGAAATTTGAGTCGGGAAAAGTATGTATATGCAAATGAATTTAAACCTGATCAATCCACATTTCTCGACTATGATTTCAGTCGATAAATATGATTTTATTTTATTTTAACCCGTGCAATAATCAAGATTTCAAAACAGATTGAAAGCCTAACTAAAACACAAAGCACCAATAAAAATCAAAATCACAATGCAGACTACGACAATTCAAATCCCAACAAACTAAATGCAAGGCAATATAATATATTGTACCTTTACGGTTCACTTCTAGTTCCAAAATATGAGTAACTACATATACAGATTAGTACAAAATAATAGCATGGGCAATAAAAAGCCTAGTCAAGTTCCAAAAAACGAGAAGACTAGTGTAGTCTAAACTTGTAACCTGTTCAATAATAGAGTATCAACTATTAAGATTTAAAAACATGTAAATGCGATGAAGAACTTTAAACTAATGATCATCATGTGCCTCGTGATCTGGTGATGATGATGGATGAGTAGTGGGCACTCTAGGGCTACCTATTCTAGCAGTAGCACCAGGCATTATCTCCTCTAACAAGGAGAGAATACGCGCATTCTCTCATTGTGTTGTGCTCTCACGAAATGTAGCACATCGAACCTTTGGGCCCCAACCAAAACCCCTACAGTAGCAAGTAGTGTTGAGGACCTGAGTCGCGATTTTATTAGCAGTGAGTTGTGCTCCTTGATTTTCGCTCTCCTCTCCCTCAACATGTGCCTCTTGTGTGCTCTGTATGTCTATCATCTCCTTCTGCATGACAATAGGAAAGTATTAATGCAAATAAGGTAGAAAAATATTTGTTCCATGAAGTAATAATAAAGTTAAAGACACAAGTATTTATTCATTACATATTTCTCCTCAGCCACGGGATGGATCCAGCCTTTAATATCCTTATAATGTGTGTTCTTCCATAGCTAAATTCTGTCTGGTCGTCCACTTCCATATCCTATTAAAAGAAGTAAGAATAAGATTTCATTGAATTGAAATTATTTCCCAATAAAAATGGATATATTTCCTTACTTACCTCTATAGCTTGACATTGAATAAAAGATCTAGAACCAGAAAAATGGGTAAACTCTTGTTGCGATCTATTTTCAACTGCTACCTTGGATCTTTTATGTGATATACAATTAAATAGAACTGAAAATAGTCAACTAAATAAGGTAACAAATGAGCATAAATACAAGTGAAATACATATAAATGCACCTAAAACCGTTCACTTTCCCAATAGTCACACAAATAATCCCAATCAGTTTGGTCACGAACTTCTTTAGGCTTATTTGCTTTCCTATGAGCCATTGGTTGGTCTAGGTACTCCTTGTACTGTGTGTGCAGCACATATCGAAGCTCCTTAAAGGAAGTGGCCGTTGATTTCTGCATGAACTCTTTAAGAGTTGATATTTATCATAATGTATGTCAAAAACAGCCTATATATAGCAATATATAGTGAGTGAAAAGATATTATGAGTGTTGATCTTGAAAAATGGCTCCGACACGTGGCCAACAGGATAAATCTTCACGTCAGTTCTCTCTGCACATGTGGCACGTCGTTAGTAGCTTGTGACCTTTCCCGGAGGGATTGGGAGCGGCTGCAAGCACTCCGACGGTCAAGTTAATTTATAGTTCAATCGAAAAAGGTTCACCGAAGGTGAAACGCCGGCCGGGAAATGGTTGGATCAATCTAATAACAAAGCGATAATGTCGAAAGGGGAGAGATTGATACTTGAATATATAATGTAGGAGAAAATCAGGTTCCAATCTTTCTTCTGGTGTATCGAGGGGGTATTTATACCAAGAGAGGGAAGAGGAGAGCCGTTGGATGTGGTGACACATGTTGCTAGATCCTCTGAGCATGTCTCGTCCTAGGTGTCAATCCGTCCCTCCATAGGGTGGCTGACATTGAATGTCTCTGATAAGAGCAGTTGAATTGACCGTTTCGGTCCTATCATACATCCCATCAGTCAGAGATTTGACTTTGAAAAGATCTCTGTACAAAAGATCTTTTGCGGGGGCCAAGCGAGGGGGCGAGGCAGGTGCGGAGTTGTGAAAATGGAGTACGGGCATTTGCATCCGGGCGTATCGCAGATGGGACGTTCCTTGTTGGCACACGTTCAATTCATCCCTGACATAGTCACCTCGGCTTGTACAATCAGTTCGTCCTATGTACCATCACTTCGTCTGACGCGTGGCGTGGTATAGGCCACTTCCACTGAGACGTAGAGGGTGAAGTGGCGGGCCTGACACGGGCCCGCAACAATAGTCCCGCAAGTCCATGTATGGATATTCATATAGTACAAGGACTTTTAGTTTTAATTGCTGGGGCACATGGGACGAACGTTGGGGTAGGAAGTCGAGTGGTGGACGTCAATGATGTCGTCAAAATGTCGGTGCGAAGTTACCTGTGATGCTGCCGAAGTAACAACTGGTACCGTCCAAAGTGATAGTGGTTGGCAACTTTTTACAGAGCTGTTGGAACACATACTAGGCGCAGCCAAAGCTACAGGAGTGGCGACTCCAGGAGGTTGTTGCAACATCGAATTCTGCCTTAGCCGAAGTGATGGTGGTTGGCAACTCTTTGCAGAGCTATTGCAATACATAGCTGGCGTAGCCGAGGTGGCAGGAGTTGGCAACTCTAGGGGGAGTTGTTGGAATATCGGATTCTGCCTTGGCCGAAGTGATGGTGCTTGGCAGCTCATTGCAGAGCTGTTACAACACGTAGCTGATGCAGCCGAGGCGACGGGAGTTGTTGCAACATTGGATTCTGCCTTGCCCAAAACGATGGTGGTTGGTTCAGATTCTGCCTTGGCCGAAGTGATGGTGGTTGGCAGCTCCTTGCAGAGCTGTTGCAATACATAGCTGGTGCAGCCGAAGCGGCGGGAGTTAGCAACTCTAGGGGAAGTTGTTGCAGCATCAGATTCTGCCTTGGACGAAGCGATGGTGGTTAGTTCGGATTTTGCCTTGGCCGAAGTGATGGTGGTTGGTAGCTTTTTGCAAAGTTGTTGCAACACGTAGCTGGTGCAGCCGAGGCGGCGGGAGTTGGCAACTCTAGGGAGAGTTGTTGCAACATCAGATTTTGCCTTGGCCGAAGCGATGGTGGTTGGTTCGGATTCTACCTTGGCCGAAGTGATGGTGGTTGGCAGCTCCTTACAGAGCTATTGCAATACATAGCTGGTGCAGCCGAAGCGGTAGGAGTTGGCAACTCTAGGGAGAGTTGTTGCAACATCGAATTCTACCTTGGACGAAGCGATGGTGGTTGGTTTGGATTTTGCCTTGGCCGAAGTGATGGTGGATAGTAGCTTTTTGCAGACCTGTTGCAACACGTAGCTGGTGCAGCCGAGGCGGTGGGAGTTGGCAACTCTAGTGGGAGTTGTTGCAACATCGGATTCTACCTTGGCCGAAGCGATGGTGGTTGGTTCTGATTCTGCCTTGCCGAAGTGATGGTGGTGGTAGCTCTTTGCAAAGTTGTTGCAACACGTAGCTTTAAAGGGCGATGTGACGGATCTGGAGAAAGTCTTGGACTTAGTGCCAATGATTTGACAGTTTTCACGTTTTCCCAATACACGTCAATGTCGCGTCTGCCTACTTCCAAGACACGCCTCATTTGTCATAAATGGTAATGATGGCGACGGTTTCAATCCCTAGGGGAGACACGCTTATGTTGTGCATGGGACTTACAACTTTATCTGGGCCGTTGTTTTTTAGGCAACTTTTGATTTCAACGGTGATTCTGGTGCCTTAGCTCTGGACGATTTAGATGTATTTGGAATTAATCCAACGGTTGGGGCGAGCCTGGCCATGACTATATATAGCCCAGACTCTTTCCTTTGCCATTTTTCACCTTCATGAAATTCTCAAGACGTCCTCATTGCTCTTTTTGTTTTCATATCCGACGAGTGCTTAGAGTTCCGGCGAATGCCCTGCACGTACCGGCGAAGGGCAAGCTTACTTTCCCGAACTAGGTAACCATCACGTCTCGGTTTTCTTCATCTCCTCTCTTCTTTTAAGAATCCTGCTAAACGTCGCTTGATGATGAGCGAATAGTCTGGTAACACTTCTAGGAGAGCGGATGGTAGAGGTGAGGGGAGTTCCACTCTAAAAGAGCCTGTGTTAGTGTCCCCGGATGAACTGAGTAAGGCCATTAGGGTCGGGGAGAATATTTGGAGACGACCAGCTTCTCCCATGGACACTTCGGTTCAATGGGAGGCTTCGAACTGTCCATCTAAGGCTACTTCGAAAACCTTAGAGAAGTGTAGGCAATTTTTTAGGATACTTGATAATATCGAGCTCATAGTCCCCGAACCGAGTGAGAGGGCTTGCTATCCAAGGCCGGGATGTGTGGCGGTAAGTGAGAACCTCTTCAGGGTGGGTCTTAGGTTACCTTTCCATCCCTTCTTTAGGCTAGTCCTTCGCTCCTACGGGTTAGCCCCGACCCAGCTTAACTCGAATGCCTGGTCCCACATGGTTGGGACGTGGATGTTGTGGCGTAGGGTTAGCTTAGGCATAGATATGCCCTTTAGTGTCTTCAACTCCATCTTTCTTCCCAAACATGTAGCTGGGAGAGAGAAAAGTAAGGAATGGTACTACTTAGCTCCCTGGGGATCCCATTCTCCATTTGTAGTAGGGTTTTCATCCTCAGTCAAGGGATGGAGGAGTTCGTGGTTCTGGGCAGCCAGGAGGTGGGACACCATGGAAAATGACCCTATGGCGCCCCTTACAGTACCCACCACTTTCTCCACTGCCACTAAGTTTTGTTCCCGAGTTGATTTACTTGATCTGTCTTTCTTATGGTTTTAATATTTTCATCGTTTGCAGGTTCCCTCCCGAGGTGCGAGATCTCTGAGGAGGAGTGGGATATCATTATCAACTTTATCAGATGTCCCATCGGGAGAGGAGTTATAACGAGCTGATTGACTAGAACAAATCGTTCACACTGCACTGACTAATGGCGACTCAACGTAAAGACATCGGTTCGGCTCTTCTATTAGGATACCTTCCATTTTCGACGTTTAACTCACTTCTTTCTCGCAGGCGATTTCGACAACAAAAAAGTGTTGAGGCCTGACTTCGCCTCCATCCGCCGGAGTGTTGCGGAGGCCTGAATGTTGAAAACAAGCTTGGCTGCTTACAAGAAGCAGTCTGAGTGGTTTTTCTTCCTCGGCAAGGCTCAGCAGCCGGCTGAGGAAGATGAGGCGGAAGAAGGGGCCCCCTCGTGAAAAGAAAAAGGGGATTTGCTTTTGCTTCTGCTTCTGACGTGAAGCCTCTTCCACCGGAGGCTACCGGGGTAACCATTGCGGCCCCGTCGACGATCCCTAAGGCCTTAGTGCCCATCACTGCATACATGGGCGAGAGGCCCACTGGAAAGAAGCTGAAGAAGCCTGCCGCACTTTCTCAACTTAGAGTAAGGTGGTTGATTTTTTGGGAAGCAAGGATGAGGACCTCTCCGAGGCAGTGCTGGAGATGCTACCTCTGGAAATCGCTACTAGTGCCCGAGTCCACAACAAGTATTTGATCGGCGCCTAGCAAGATCATGCTGCCACGTGCGAAATCGAGGATCTTTTGGTAGCTAATAACGCATGCGTGGCCAGGGCTCTGAGCATGGGCACCGCGGTAGAGGACCTAGTTCAAGGACTCCGTAAGAAAAATGAAGAGCTGGAGGAGAGGATTGAAGCCTCGTCGAACTGGGAGGCAGAGGTGGCGAAGGCCAAGGAGGCTGAAGAGAAGTGGGTCATGGCCACCTCCAAATTAGACTCGGTCGAGATCCAGGTAAATCAGCTCAAGAACGATCTTCATGAGTCAGCTTTCCATGTGGCAGCTCTGACAAAAAGGGTTGATCAGGCTAATGACCACCAGAGAATTGCCTCGGAGGCTCTGGTTGAGGCCAATAAGCAAAAAGCTGAACTAATGATGATTTCTGAGGCCTAAGCAGAAAAAATTAAGTCTCTAAAGGCCAAAGTAAAGACAGTTGGGGTGATGACAGTCGAAGATTACAGAGCTAACTTCGACAAGACCAATGAGTATGATGACTTCGCCAACTTTTGGGCTTCATGGAGTGCCCAAGAGATCATGTCTCGACTGCGGGAGAAGCATCCTAAGCTCGACATCAACTTCTTGGAAGAAGAGTTCGGCGGCTATACTAGGGGTCGGCCGATGATGGAAGAGGAGGCGGAGGAAGAGGCCCGTCAAGAAGTGGGGACAGGGGCGATCGTTAAGATAGATTAACATGTATCCCTTGTATTTGGTTTCGACCCAATTTTATTAATGAAGTTCGTGTTGTCACCTTTTCTTTTGCTTTACTTTATTCTAACTGTACACATCGTCGCTTCGAACAAACTTTGACCACTTAAGAAAATGGAAGTAGCCAATAAGCAAAGTAATAACGCATCGACCTCGCTTAACCACTTAAGAAAATGGAAGAAGCCAATGAACAAAGTACTAACGCTTCGGCATTGCTTAAGCATTTAAGATAATGGAAGTAGCCAATGAACAAAGTAATAACGCATCGACCTCGCTTAACCACTTAAGAAAATGGAAGTAGCCAATGAACAAAGTAATAAGGCATCAGCCTAGCTTAACCACTGAAGAAAATGGAAGTAGCCCATGAACAAAGTAATAACGCATCGGCCTCGCTTAACCACTTAAGAAAATGGAAGTAGCCAATGAACCAAGTAATAACGCATCGGCCTCGCTTAACCACTTAAGAAAATGGAAGCAGCCAATGAACCAACCTTCTGCCCCATTAGAGGCGGTACCCGCACCGCCTTTTGGAGGAGCTCGCACCTCGACATGGTTATTTTGTCGTACATTTTTTGTTTCATCAAAGATGGCGCCCGCACTGTCTCTGATTACACAGATGTTCTCGGAGGTGACCCATTTGGAGGAGCTTGCACCTCGACAAGGTTGTTTTGATACATGCACTTTCTGTTTCATCAAAGATGGCACCCACATCGCCTCTGACTATGCAGATGTCCTAGGAGGTGATTCCTTTAGAGGAGCTTACACCTCGACAAGGT
>CAIGRB010060761.1:0-16862 GCA_903798255.1 Fraxinus quadrangulata
CTGAATAAGCCGTATTAATATTCTTGAAGAAATATAAACTTTATCATCTATTGTTTAAAAAAATATTTTGTTGTTGCTTTTTCAATTATACGACTTTATTCCAAATAATATTTTTGTATTGGTCCCAAAAATAACTTTGAACTGATCAAATATTTTCTGAAAAATAAAAATGTGTTAGCACAATATTCATGAAGAATATGGTGATGTTCATGAAGAAAATACGATGTATGTATATTACAAAAGATATATATTTTAAATATATGCGTGCTTTACATATTCATCTTGCTCATTTTTATTTTTTTATTTTTTTTGGTATATGCAATTATGAAAATCCTTTTATTTTTCTTGGTAACTCGTGCAATTAAAGTAAAGATTGTGTTCCACAATTAGATGCCCAATTTTAGAATTAGGTCACAGACTTTCATATTATAGCGGGTTTTTAATCTATAAAATAATATGCGTGGATTACTTGAAAACTTGTGAATATGGAATTGTAACTTTTGCTACATTTAATATATGAATAATACATGATTCTCCAATATTATTAACTTATGTTTTATTACTGTTATTGTATTGGTTACTTTTTATAAAACTAGATTTTCTTTTGCGCATTCTACATGTTTGTATTGTCCAAAAAAAAAAAAAAAAATTATGTCAAAATAAAAATGATCTTTCACGATTTCTTAAATTTATTTTACTGGGTCTTGTCGTAAGGTGGACATTAAAGAAAATAAAAAAAATATCTGACTAAATTAATTTTATTTTATTTTGTTTAATTTGTTTTAATTAAATAAATAAGAATATGAAAAATAAAGAGAAGGACACTGATACAGAAGGATCCGAGTAAGATGATGTCGAGTTATCCGATAGCTCGTTGATGGCACTGAGATATCATGAGTTGGCTTATCAGCGCAAAAATGGCAAGTAATTGAAATCTTTTCTTAATTGAGACAGTTTTTTGACACGTTTTGATATTTTAGCCATAACTTTGATTACGATTATCAGAATCGCACTTATGACCCCAATTCCGAAAGCTCTTTTTGGCTCGCACATCGTGGTCACCAACTTTGCTTGATGTGCATCGATTTCGAGGTCAAAATTCGCTGTTTTCCCTGCAAAATCCCCAAATTTAGTCTTTTTTTTTTTTAATTTTTTGGTAATATTTCGTTTGCCTTTTTAAAAGAGATTATGAACTCGATTTGAGCCAAATTTTTGAGATATTATTTCTTTTATTACATACTTTCTTTTGGTATGACTATTGAATTTTTGCTATTTTTGGTAAAATTTCGATAATTACGATTTTTTAGCTATATAGCCCGACTTGTGGGCTGTTTTTGATGGCGAATGAAATAATAAAGAATTCTCTTATATTTTGAGTGTTATCTCTTATGTTCTTCTCTATGAATTATCTGCTTAAACTAGCATGCAGAATAATCGATATTCTGCCAAACGTCAGTTGGTATCAGAGTATCAACAACTTCCTAGGATTCGATTTCATCAATCATACCATGGTTGGTGGTCATAGTCATCGAGGGCTGGTTCCGAATGAGAAAATCTCGCACCATGATCGTAATGTTCAGGATATGATGATTGAGGATTTATAGAGGCAAGTTGCGGAGTTAACTCAGCGTCTAGCGGCACAGGATTTCAATGACCGTAAACTGGAGGGTCACAATTTCGATACTAATTTCGAAAACCCGTATCACAATCATGCTCGAGTCTGGGAAGATCGTGGTTGGGAAGATTGTCATGTAGACTTCGATTTCAGAGTGGATCTACCTTAATTTTCTAGTACGTTACAGGCCGAAGGATTTGTTTATTGGTTGAATGAAGTTGAATGTATTTTTGAATATAAGGAAGTTCCAGATCGTGTCAATTTTAACAAACTTGACCATTTAAACGGAACTTCAAGTCTTAGTAGGCTTTTAGAGTCCATTAAATGCCAATAAGCAATTTGATTCAACTAAAAAACGACCACATTAATATCAAAATTAATGGTTTGTAAACAACTCACCATCTGCTTGACACGTTTAGGAATAAATTCTACATCGATTGGATGAGAAATTTGACAGATAAACCTCCAAGTCCTACTAATTTTGTAGGTGTTTAAATTTATAGTTTACTTATTTCGTCGTCATTAAAGTAGAAAAATAATTTTAATTACTCGACTAGTAAGGTTAGAGCAAGTAGGAAGAAAAGTATATGCAATTTAAAACTTAAAACCAATTTGATTTAGGTTTAATTTTTCTTAAACAGTTTAATTTGAAAATATGTTATAAACCATCCAAACCTAACCTGTTACACCCTTGACATTGTAATATCCATATGAAACGTAATTGCATTGGCCTCCTAGAATGTGGGATATGACTCCAAGATTGAGCATTAAAAGTTAACTAACTAAATAAAATTTGAATTTTGTCTTCAAAAACCTCTTTCAATAGTTTAATCAAATGCAAGGACAGAGTTTTTTTTTTACCCCCATCTATTTACCAAAATTTTGCTCATGTTTCGGATTATTTAAATTTTAAATTAGATTAGTCAAAACATCTTTTTATTACTAAATATTCACAAATGCTATTCAATTATATTTAAACAACTTATAAACAATCGCAAAAGCATTTAGCTGGTGTTTGTTTGATCAACTTATATTTAAACAACTTATATTCATCAACTTTTATCAAAAATTACTTAAACTTTAATCAAAAACTTTCTCAAACAACCCCACCCCTTATAATAATAGGCAAAGTTTATATTCTACCTCACCACCTTTAAAATATGTTTAATATATTAAATTGGATATTATAAAAATAAATTATTGTTACTGCATCTCTCTCATGCATTGCCCTTTTCAAACATGACATTAAAATATTCCTGGGCAATCATTATTATAATGTAACGAATAATATTATTCCACATGTTGATGACTATGGACAATAATAAAATTAATACATAGATCATCACCGATGACTACTACCATAGGCTATATGACAAAACGGTGAGATTTAAATAGTTTTATAATATATTATTAGTTGTAAAATAATTGTCATGCACCCTACCACCCTAATTATAATCTATAAATATAAGATCTCGATTTTCAATAAATACGTACAAATTTATGGTCTCTTTCTAATTTTCTTTCTTATTCTCTCTTCTAATTCTTGAATTTCTCTATAATTTATAATATGTTATCAGTACGAAACTCTAATAAGTTGAGGTAGAAAAGCAATTTCTCTTCCACTAAAAGAAATACAACAAATTTTAACCAATTGAGTTCATAAAGGAACTATTCTTCTCCGTTCAAACAAAAGAAGAATATATTATTCTTGATAAAGTATCAATCTAAATCAGTATATCCAAAGAATATTGTAGCATTGTCATGTATTAATAATTAAGGAGAATATTATTTTGTTGCAACTGAATAAGCCGTATTGATATTCTCTATGACAAAACAGTGAGATTTAAAGAGTTTTATAATATGCTATTAGTTGTAAAATAATTATCATTTATAAATGGTCATAGTACCCTACCAGCCTAATTATAATATATAAATATAGGATCTCGATTCTCAATATATGCGTACAAATTTATGGACTCTTTCTAATTTTCTTTCTTATTCTCTCTTCTAATTCTTGTATTTCTCTATAATTTTATAACACATTATCTGTACGAAACTCTAATAAATTGAGGTGAAAAAAAAAACCAATTTCTCTTCTATTAAAACAAATACAACAAATTTTAACCAATTGAGTTCATAAAGGAACTACTCTTCTCCGTTCAAACAAAAGAAGAATATATTATTCTTGATAAAGTATCAATCTAAATCAGTATTTCCAAAGAATATTGTTGCATTGTCATGTATTAATATTTAAGGAGAATATTATTTTGTTGCTACTGAATAAGCCGTATTAATATTCTCTATGACAAAACGGTGAGATTTAAAGAGTTTTATAATATGCTATTAGTTGTAAAATAATTATCATTTATAAATGGTCATAGTACCCTACCAGCCTAATTATAATATATAAATATAGGATCTCGATTCTCAATATATGCGTACAAATTTATGGACTCTTTCTAATTTTCTTTCTTATTTACTCTTCTAATTCTTGTATTTCTCTATAATTTTATAACACATTATCTGTACGAAACTCTAATAAATTGAGGTGAAAAAAAAAACCAATTTCTCTTCTATTAAAACAAATACAACAAATTTTAACCAATTGAGTTCATAAAGGAACTACTCTTCTCCGTTCAAACAAAAGAAGAATATATTATTCTTGATAAAGTATCAATCTAAATCAGTATTTCCAAAGAATATTGTTGCATTGTCATGTATTAATATTTAAGGAGAATATTATATTGTTGCTACTGAATGAGCAGTATTAATATTCTTGAAGAAAAATAAACTCTATCATCTATTGTTTAAAAAATAAAAAATTGTTGTAGAAGAAATTTGTTGAAGAAATCAGGATCGACATAATTCAGATAACTTACTTTATCATTCTCGTCGTACACAAAATTGCCCTTATCTGTTTGGTGAAAATTATTAAATTTTTTCATTTTTGAGGTCAACTAACAATTTTGGTGGTCAAACATACGGAAACCTTCAATCTGGACTGGAGCTGCAATTTTTTTTAAAAGTTTGGTAATGTGGTGGCACAAATGAAAAGTTTGAACAAAGTCTACAAATAAATAAAAGATTTGTTACCTTGGCTGGAATTTTCCCTTTAAAATATGTTTAATATATTAAGTTGGATATTATAAAAATAAAATTATTGTTACTACATCTCTCTCATGCATTCCCTTTTCAAACATGACATTAAAATATTCCGGGGCAATCATTATTATAATGTAACGAATAATATTATTCATATATTCCACATGTTGACGACTATGGCCAATTATAAAATTAAGAGTAATGTTATTTAATTTCACTGGGATTATAACTCCAGTGTAGGTGACGTTAAATCATAGATTAAATGAAAGGTGAAACTAAATGACTTGTTTAATTTCACATATCATTTAATGTCATATTAACGCTACCTAAATTAGAGTTGTAACTTCAGTGGAGTTACATAGCATTATTCTAAAATTAATACATAGATCATCACTAACGACTACTGCCATAGGCTATGACAAAACGTTGAGATTTAAAGAGTTTTATAATATACAATTATTTGTAAAATAATTATCATTTATAAATGATCATAGTACTCTACAGCCCTAATTATAATTTATAAATATAGGATCTCGATTCCCAATAAATATGTAAAAATTTATGCACTCTTTCTAATTTTATTTCTTATCATCTATTCTAATTCTTGTATTTCTCTATAATTTTATAACACGTTATCGGTATGAAACTTTAATAAGTTGAGATAGGAAAATAATTTCTCTTCTGTTAAAACAAATACAACAAATTTTAACCAATTGAATTCATAAATGAACTCTTCTTCCCCGTTCAAACAAAAGAAGAATATATTATTTTTGATAAAGTATCAATCTAAATCAATATTTCTATTACTCCATGCCTCAGAGGCTCGAGGAGCATCCGCCACATGACAGGACACGTAGGCAAAAGTCAACAAAAAAGTCAAACAAAGACCTACGAGGTTAAAATACGAAAAGGTTAATCAAAATCGAAGTCATTCCTCCACAAGCTGAAGCGGACCTCAAAATCGAAGTCCTTGCTCTACAACCAAAGTAGTTGCTGACGCATTGCCTAAAGAAGCAAAGAAAGTAGTTGAAACTCTCCACTTAAAGAACCACCTCAAAAGATCTCTCTGAGGCTCTCAACTGATACAAGGCTCATGAAGCCGGCCCTATTCCACATAAAAGATTTGAAAATCTCTCTGAAATAATTGATGTAATGATTTTAATAAAATTGTCAGTGTGTCAACCTATTGTATAGGACGGTTGACCGCTTATCAATGCATTAATTGAATAGACAGTGTCGTGATGCCCAGATAAAGGAGATGACATCAAGTGGTTCTCATCCATCGAACACCACGTCGATCAATGTAGTACAAATAGGGTCTTCTTGTAACTCAAAAAGATGTTGAATAATTGATTGAAAAATTGACAATCATTCGAAATACACACTTAAACTCTTGAAAGAAGAATATTAACATTTCATCTACCCTTTCGCATATTCCTATTTTGTCGCTACATAAATTAGTTTGATTTCAACCCGACGATCGTTGTTAGTGCGATTGCTTTTGTTTCATCCCTCAGAGCCCGAACATTTTTGTCTCTCGCCACAAAGTACCTCCTGCGTCCATTTCCTCTTTACTACCGCCGTTATTCCGGTAGGAACGCGTCGGAACGGTACTTGACTTGACGTGAATAGGCCCAACATCTGTCGGCTCATTTTTAGGGGTCAACAATTTCCAAAGAATGTTGTTGCATTGTCATGTATTAATATTTAAGGAGAATATTATTTTGTTGCTACTGAATAAGCAGTATTAATATTCTTGAAGAAATATAAACTTTATCATCTATTGTTTAAAAAAAATATTTTGTTGTTGCTTTTTCAATTACACGACTTTATACCAAATAATATTTTGTATTGGTCCCAAAAATAACTTTGAACTGATCAAATATTTTCTGAAAAATAAAAATGTGTTAGCACAATATTCATGAAGAATATGGTGACGTTCATGAAGAAAATACAATATGAGTATATTACAAAAGATGTATATCTTAAATATATACATGCTTTACATATTCATCTGGCTCATTATTATTATTATTATTATTATTATTATTATATATGCAATAATGAAAATCCTTTTATTTTTCTTGGTAACTTGTGCAATTAAAGTAAAAATTGTGTTCCACAATTAGATGCCCAATTTTAGAAGCGGGGTTTTAATCTATAAAATAATATGCGTGGATTACTTGAAAACTTGTGAATATGGAATTGTAACTTTTGCTACATCCAATATATGAATAATACATGATTCTCCAATATTATTAACTTATGTTTTATGCAAGAATGCATTGAAGAGTATAGTATGCTGTTAAATTTTTAAAAATACATGACTAAAAGGTATATTCAACCAATTTAAAACTAAAATTATAATATAAACTTTATCGAAAAGGCTATATAAGACCGAATATCATAACCAACAAATATTTCGGTGTCACATTATTTATTAACATGCCAATGAAGTCTAGGTACCGGGAAAAATACGGCATGGAGCTATTGTTGACAAGCGGAACAAAATTTTGGACGCAATAAAGGGCTATTAATTATCCAAATAGATTTTTCCATGGCACACAGGCACTTATCGGACAAAAAAAAAAAATTAAGACATAAATAATGCAATTTAATTCCACTGAGGCTATAATCAATTTAGGTAACATTAATGTGACTAAATAACATTATGTGAAAAACATTGGTAGGAATCTAATGCTCCAAAAAATATTAGTAAGAATGCGATGATTCAAATTCCAGGTTCCTATATGGCCGAGAATCTAGTGCTCCAAAATTAAGGACTCCTGTGTAAGATTCGTCCATAATGAGCAAGAGCACGAGATTAGGTTGAAAAGCATAATCGATAGACATTGAGACACTAAAGCATAAGGATGGCAAAAAAATCCGATACAACGGGATGAAAATTACCCGTTTAATTGGGTATTCGAGTTGGGGAAGGGATAGGTACGAGTAATGCCCGCCCAGCCCAGCCCAACCCAACCCCGTTTATTTATTTTAAGAACTCAATACTTTAAATAAAAAACTTCACGAAATTTCATTAGTTTAATAAAAAACGGCAACTGAGATTATCTAAAAAAAATGAAATAATATAAGTCTTAATTTACCAAATATATTTGAATAATTTAACTTTCAAAAATAAATAAAAAACATATTATTATATAACTTCAATGAATGGAGACAATAAAATAAATTATTAATTAAAAAAGGGTGCCCCACCCCACATCGACCCACCCCGTCTTAAATGGGTAACGGGTTACCTCGCTGGACTGAGAAGGCACCCCGACCCCGTTGTCATCCCTACCAAAGCAAAGCAACTAAAGGCTCACTACACACCTAGAGATTAGGTTGAACGGACTTGACACGATACATACACGTGATTTTTTAAAATTGTAGAACACAAATACGTCCGTACCTCATTGAATTAAATTCTTCAAAATTTTGAATTCATATTTCTTTTTAATAATTTTTACTATATGATAAACATGTCGAGCCCGACACTTGTTCGATGGGCATCTCTAGAGATCCCTCAAGTGTTAATAATTTGAAAAATGAATAATAGATAATACAACCACATGACTTACTGAATACATGTTAAAGGAGTGTCGAAATCCCACACAACATGACACATCCAACAGACACGCCGCCTAGTAGGGATGTCTTTGCATCAAAGGATGAAAGCTAATGATAACAATTTATGGAGCTGAGAAAAGTAGAAAACTCACAGCCTAGTATAATTTGACTCAATTTCTCTTTATATAGACCACAATTTTATGCGAGGCCAATAGTGTTTTGCATTCTTTGACCATGCGAAAATCGTTGCAACTTGTTTGATAAGAATTAAAATCTAATTTTAATCTAAATCTAAATTAACGATTAATTTCAATCACATATTTTATAGAACCCACAACTTTTCAACCACACATTTCATTAACTTTTATCAAAATCTACTAAAAATCTTATTTTAATTCCTACCAAAAAATGGCCAATATTACTTTATTTTATATTTTATCAATTTCGTTTTGAATGCTTAGCAAGCATTAAAGAGCTTCTAAAAGGTTCCCTATCACAGAAAACTCAAAATATTATGCAGAATGTTAAGCATAGAATGTGTTTAGTACGCAATATTGGACATAAGTTGACAGCATACGAACAAGATTTTGACTCTTTTTTCTACTTCAATACTGTAGATTGTATACGAGACAGCAAAAAGGCATCAAATTGGGAACACGTAGAAACCCAAGGCATTTGTTCCAGGAACTCACCTTCTTTCAGTCTTCTCCAATATCTCGAGTTAATAACTTCTATTCTTCAACTGGTCAAGCTACTAAGTTAATCTTCGTATTTGCTTGAAACACGGTTGATTGGCTCTTGAAAATACTGAAGAGATATGAAGATTGCTTCCTGTTTGCTGAAGTACATTATTATTGTGAAATATACTATTTGATGAATTAAGATGAGAAAACTGCACAAAGTACCTCTGTCCGAATTGTTCTGCTTCCTTGGTGAGGGCATGTGTTCAAATATAAGTCAAACGCCTCTCGCACATTTTTCCCCTGTAAATCAGAATTCAGAGGCATATGAAAAATTTTAGTCTACCGGAATCTATTTTTATTTCCATATAACTCGAAAGATTTGTAAAGGTCGGATCCTGGTGAAATCTGGTATTTTTAAAATGATAAGCCAGCCAAGTTCATTCATTATATGCAGAGATTTCTCGGCAAGGAGTTAAATGATAATCATGTGTGAGCATAAAAAACAGAGAACAAGTTCGTAGATAACAAGAATTCAGAACCATGATAATAAGAGGCTTCCTAAATACAGTACCTTCAAATCATTATCTTCTTCAATACACTCTTCCAATCCCGCTAGTCCTCCAAAAGCAATTAAAAGATGCCTAAAGATTATGATATTTTTAATCAACAAAATCAGTTGATTTTATATTCAGAATCATATATTACGTTGGACTTGTAAATAAGACAAACTTGTGGAGAAAAATGATGCAGCTTTATGTGCACAAATCAATATGAATCCACCAGGTAATGAAAACATACCTGAATGACGGCAGATTTAGTTCTGACGACTTTATAACTAAACCATGTTCAGAGGTGCCCATCCGATAGTCATACCCTTCCTATCAATGAGTTATAAAAAGTTAATTGGCTAAAGCTTTAAGTAATGGTGTAGGTGGGAAGAGCAGGGCGGCAGAGCTTTCAAAAAGTGATTAAATGAAACATGGTATGCTTTCAAACAGACTTTTGCATCAAAAAGAATGAAAAACCTTGTACGGGCAGTTCTTGAATACAGAACTAATGTTCGAAGCATATCGTACTTTATATCCCCAGTACATTCCCTCTTCCCTAGGCCTGGAAGATGGAACAATTTTCCGTGGCGCACCTGAAAATTAAAATATGGGTTTGTGAAAGTCATTCATCTCGCATGCTTTCATCAAAATAAAACTGGTCAACTGACCTGCATCTAGATTACGATTTGTTCCCATAGCTACTGTTACTCTCCTTCCTGGCTGAATGACTTGATCAATCATAACATTCTGCTCAGTATTTATTGCATTTATTTTGTAAGCAATCCAAATTAAATCAGCCAAAAGTTGAAGCTGTTACAAATTAATGTAGCTTATTCCTAAACTATATCTTTGTATGTGCCACCTGAATCTTGATATTTGAACCATATTCATTCAGAAGACTGTGCACTAACATTATGACTAGGTAGTGTTAAGATTTAAATCAGATCCTTCGCCTGCTTTCTTACCAATTAAAACTGATCATCCTGCCTAAAAAGCTTAAGCTATCAGTAATGCATTCATTTCCTTCAACTTGTACAACATTATATCTAATAGAGATGCACGTCATTTTTATTTCATTCCCTTTTAGTCTCATAACTCATTGATAAGTGATAAAGACTATCAAAATTTTAAAAACGAACTTAACTATCGTCTGAAAGCAACTAAAGAGAGGAAAGCCTATTTAACACTAATGAAGATAGCAAACCCCTATTATTTATCCATTAAGAGCATATCTAAGATGCTCTTTAAATATAAGATGCTCTCTATTTAAAGAGAACCCTTAAAATTATGCCTCAAAAGACTCTTTAAATTAACATTTTAAAAGAGAAATGCATCAAAGTATTTCAATCTTTAATTATAAAAAATACTATAATAATCGGGAGGGAAACTAGTGAAAATAAAAAGATAGGAAAAACAATAAATATTTTTTTGTAGTAGTAAAATTAAGCCCTTGTTTGGGCTCCATTTTAATGAGATTTTGGGAAAATATATTTTGGAATAGCAATTTTTTTAATAATATGTGGTTAGAAAGTAAGAAAAAAATTTGAATTTACGTGTAATATTATTTTATTAAAGAATGTGTGGTTAAAAATGAAGAAAAAGAAAAATGCATTAAATTAAAATGGAGCCCAAGCATGGGCTAAAGGTTAAATATAAAGAGCTTGTTGGAGTACTTAAAATTGTTTACTCTCTAAATTTATAGATACTTTCTAAATTGTAAATTATGCATTTTAAAAATAGAGTCTCTTGAAGATGCTCTAATAGAGCTCCCAATATACATTGAGTAGAATGGAGAAAAAGGTTACAGCACCACAGCCAAATTATTGGAAAAGGCTCATGGATAAAAATGTTACAGAACCACAACCAAATTATTTGGAAGAGGGTCCATCAGATAGTTGATCATCAGAGGAGAAGAAATCAAGCAAGGGAAAGGAAAAATATTTTCTTGCACACAGGACATTTGGGGAAAAGAAATCAACTACGGGAAAGGGAAAAAAATTTATGGTACAGAGAACACTTGTGACATGCTAAGTTAAACAAAATGAAAGTTTATACAGGAAACGTCCGAACTAATCAATTACTAACAACTGCATGAAACGAGATTAAGCAGCAAATAAAGCGAACCTTTGTAAGTCCCACATCAACGAGCGTCCCTATAGAACCTTGATCTTGATTTTTCAGTGTAATACCTAGAAAAAAGAAAGATATCAAAAGTTTTAAAAAAAATGTACAAGATTAAATAGCTCAGGTAAACCTACTTCTTAGTAACTTCTTTTATAAAATGTACCAGTTCAAACAAGCTCATGCGAAGCTACTAGTTAGCAATTTTTCATGTTAACATGATACAACCACTATGAAGTAAAATCCATACTAAATTCTCCATGAACATTCTTATAAATAATCGTTCACATCACAATTAAAGTATATTGATTTTGAAAACATAAGGGGCAGATAGAACCATTCAGAAACCTTTGTACCTAACAAAAGACTTTGTTGACTTTCAAAAGAGAATTCCCTATCATTGAGTAGATATTGTAATGCTATCGAAGTGAATACACTCCAAGGTAGAGTGTAATTCAAGCTAGAGAAATGTCAATACCATAAAGCTATGACCAAAACTCGAAAAAGAATAAAAAAGGGAACCTACAATTATATATAATGTAAGATAACTTTAAAGTATAAAATAAAAAGATGGATTAATTTTAGAAGCAAAGTCAGAGGCATCAGCCAAAATATTGTCGACATGAAACTTACCTGAAGTTCCGCGATCAAGTGTAAACCATCATATGCCTAAACTTTGCTCCAACCAAATAAATCAACAATAAGCATGCATGGTAAATTACTCTAGGTGCAAAGTCAGTGGTGTAAGTGACATGAAACTTGTTGAAGTTCAGTGATCAAGTGAAAACATAGTGTGCCAAACTCTGCACCCATCTTATAAATGCTACATAAATATATATACTTGAATAATATATATATTTGAAAAATGAATATCACATAAAGACCATGTCTCTCTGTGTGTTCATGGCAAAAACTTAAATACAGACAAGGCATAACAACCATACTAAGTTCTTGACACATTTCCAGTTGGCGTGGGAAGTCGTGGCATCTAGAATTCAAATAGTCAACAGAAAACTTTACCTAAAGTTTAGTGATCAAGTGTAAGCTGTCAAACAGGTTGGGCCACCCCAAACTGATAGTTCCATATTTGTTCCTTTTTTTTCTTAAAAAGTAACAATAAAAAGGAAAGGCCCAAGCCCGCCTTACGCCTCTAATATTTAAAGAATGCTCGTTCAGATAGTATTTTAGACGTGTAAGCCTAGGGGTGCAGTGAGAATCATCAACATGAACCAATAAAATAATTCAAAGAAAAAAAGGTATTTAAATAACAAACATAAGCTTGTATAAACTATTAACCATTTTTGAAAACCCAGTATAAAACAATTAAACAAAACCAGTGCACATGAATAACTACAATGACAATAGGTTTGGGGTTCTACCTTCCCTGTATGAACCCCATTCATGCTTACGCAAATGGTGTGGGGCATCAAGTGGGGGCAATAGACCCTGCAAAAAACAAGAACAAAGAATAAATCGAGTATTAGCTCAGATATATAATTTCATGCATATTAGAAAACAAATATCAGGTTCGCACCACAAATCTTAAACTGTCATGCTTAGGGAAAAGACCCTTCCTGAGATACTGTGGTGTCTCGAGATAACTCAAGATTCTGATAAGAAAAGCAGCACCAGTCTCATCCTCATCTGTATTGTTCTCCACCATATCAGTTGAATCATCCTCCGATGTACTCTTGTTGTCAAATACAACCACCTGTTTAAACAAGCGCAAAAACCTACTGACGATTTCTTTGTAACATAAACAAATTCAACAGCTAATTACATAGCTGATATCCATACACGTGATATGACAGGCACCCACAGGTACCTAAATTGCTTAAACCATAACCATGACAAGAATTGCATCTTATGAAGCCATTACACATTAAAGGCTAACCACCCATCTTCAAAGCTTCCTTTCTGTGAGTTTTATTAGCTGGTCGAAAACTAGAGGATTAAGGGGGCTGAACTGTTCAAAGCACCTACGGTAAATTTCTATCATCCTTTACTAAACTTCTGATATAAAACAACAAATTTTCCAAGTGAACCCAACTCACAAAAGTCCACCCTTAATAAGATTCGTAAAAAAGAGTAACATATACCAATAAAGATTAGTCCTTTTCACTAATAAACTCATGTTAAAAGTAGTAACTATAAAAAGGAACCTCATCAATTCGAAAAATGGTGGCGGCACGAGCAATCTGACCAGCCAACTGTTGGGGAAAAAAATGAACATTAGCAGAGATCAATGAATAAAGAACTTCAGCTACAACCTAAAGACAAAAAAACATTGCAAGTTGTCATATGATAATTCAAAACAAGTAAATAACCCAGTTCAAAGTAAACAACTGAAAAACTCTAATTAATTAGTTTCAGTTTAAGTCTTTTCCTCGAATTCTCAAATTAGAAACACTAACAATTTCTTCTATTGAAAAACTTGCACTTTGTTATCTCATATCTCAAACTAAATACAAATCTCATCAGAAGAAACTTTAAAATAATGAATTCAAAGATTTAGTATTTTGCTTACATTGTCCAATTATCAAACACTTCACAGAGAGGAGATCTCTTTTCTAGGAAAACGACGCATTTAGTTTTCTACTGCAACAGAAGAGCCAAAACCTTTGCATTATTTGATTCAAAGTTTCACACTTCTTCACGTATAGCCCAACCAACAAACTATACACCAATATATACAAACCAGAACCTTCCCATTTCTTTAAAAATAAATAAATAAATACAATTTTCACAGGTATGGGACAAATAGAAAGTACCCGGGTCGCGAGTTCAAAGGACTGAGTGTTATCGATAATGGACCCAGGAACAGCAACGCTTACGGTGGGCATTTCATTTTGTAAAGATAAGGTGTCGTTTTTCCGTTCTCTCTCTTTTTCTCTGTGTTTCTTCTTCTTTTTTGATTGCTTACCGTGAGATTCAAAATCGCCGTTTGCAATGGACACATCATTTTGTGCTCCTTTGTTGGTTTCTTCTTCAATTTCTCTACTTTTTTTCTTCGCCATTGTTCAATCTAATCTTTCGAGTTTCGAATTGATAGGTTTTTTTTTAGGGTTTTAGAGAAGGGCCATCACAGTATTAAATACACTAATAGTTACTCAGTTTTTAGTAAAACTCTATGTTAGTCACTTATTTTTATTTTACTTTAAGTTAGTCACTAAATTTAAATTTTATCCCAAGTTGGTCCATATCTATATTTAACTAATTAGCCCCTATTTTAGCTTCATTATCTGAACTCATTTTTAACAACAAACTCTTTCAATAAAATAGTTTTGTACGTAACTCCAAAATTATTCCTCATTTTTTAACCATACATTTGAAAAAAAAAAATTACTATTACAAAATTCATCTTTCACAGAAAATGGGGCTCAAATAAAACCTTAAAAATGTAACATGACAAATTAATTATTTGTCAATTAAGCTACCTCTTTATCGTGTTAGTTTTTTGTTAGTCTAACTCACAAAATATATGTAGAGTGGCAAAACAAAAATTTAAGTCCAACGACGAACTTAAAACAAAGTTTAAATTTTTGAGAAATGAAAACTAAGCATTTGACAAATTTATATAGGAATATCAAGGAAAATATTAGTAGGTTCCACGAAATATATAGTTAATAATTAATAGTTTAAAATGTGTGATTGAAATTAATATTTAACTTAAATTAAATTTATAAATCAATATATAAATTTTATTCAAACGAAGGTTTCTTGTAAGAAGCTCAATCTCTATTTGTATACAATTTATAAATTCAATTAACTTCATATTTTATTTTTAGTAACACATTCATAATTGCTACTCTGAACCTCTCTGAAAATCCCATGAGTCGCCTAGTCTTACCCAAAAGCCTCAAATTGCGTTGATGTACCCTTGTCTGAGGCCATGATTGGGACCCTGAATGATTAGCAATCATCTCATGGCATCATTCAAGACCATAAATGGGCCTCATCCGCGAGGAATTTGATCCAAATTCCTAGGACTTGTTTGACGGGAAAATTACAAAAAAATAAGGTGTTTAAAGATTGATTTTTCAAAAATCAGGATTAAAGATTAATTATTTAAAAATCAGGTAATAATATAATAATATTATTAATAACGCTAAATTTATCAATTCCTTACTTCTCCCCTCTCCATTTACCTTCTCCATCGTCTATCTTTTTTTACCTTTTCCCTCGTCTCTCTTCCTATGAAGCTGTCGGTTGACAGACGAGTCGTCCGAAGCTGTCGTTCACAGCATCGCNATATTAATAACCTTAATTTTATCATTTCTCACTTTCTCTATCTCCATCTCCCCTTACCCTTCCCCTCTCTCCCTCGTCTCTCTCTCCTTACCATCTCCCATGTCTCTCTCCTATGAAAATGTCGGCCGTCCGACGCTGTTGTTCACAGCGTGGGGACGCTGTCGTGAGAATGGCGGCAGAGTCACGATGCTGATGTGAACGGCGGCAGCGTCGCGATGCTGCTGTGAACCTGGTGGGAGTGTGTGTGCAATTAGCAGTGGTTGCATTGGTGTTTTTAGTTGGGTTTTTTTGGTTGGTGGTGGTGGTGGTGGTGGTCGTAATTATTTTATGTTTTGGTGGTGCTAGGATCTTGGGGTGTGTCCGGCGGTGGCGGTGGTGGTTTCCATGTTTTGGGGGTAGTTTATGGATCTTGCGGATGTGGTGTTGGTGCTATGTTGAGGTGGTAGTGGTAGTGGTAGTGGTTGTTTAGTGGTGCGATTGTTTGTGGGTTGCAAAATGGTGTTTCTGGCAACGGCGGCGATGGTGGCGGCAGTGGCCGGGTGGGTGGTCGCAAGTTGCCGTAGTAGCAGTGGAGGCGGTGTTGGTGACGGTGGTATGTGACCACTATTTGGTGCATGTGACTAATTATTTGATCATCTGTGACCAAGTATGGGTGGTAGATCGGATTGGGATGAGGTGTTTTGGTGTATGTGACCAACTATTTGGTTCAACTTGAAAATATCTGACCGATCGATAAAATGTAACCTACAATTTTTTTGATTTGTGACCAATGAAATAAATTATAACGTATAAAATTTTTAATTTATGATCTCGAAATAATTTGTGACCAATTAATTTGATATAATGTGACCATTAAATAATTTGTGACTCGTAAGGATGTATCTGTGACCATGAATTTTATAATTGTGATTTTAATATATTTAATTAATAAAATATATTTAATTAATTAACAAATACCTGATTTTTGCA
>CAIGRB010060793.1:1060-21781 GCA_903798255.1 Fraxinus quadrangulata
GTGGGGGTTTATATACTTATATTTATATTTTTGGTTTTTTAATTTAATTAAATAAATTATTTAATATGAGAAAAAAAAATGTAAATTACCATTTTATCCTTTTTAATTTAGTCAAAATTGATCAAATTTTACATTTCTTGGTCAAGTAATGAAAAATTGGACAGTTTCTGTCTAGATGGACTCCAACTGCATATTTATGAAAGGTAAGGAACCTTCACTAGCACAAAATAAAGATTGGAGTAAAATCTAAAAAAAAATGAAAATGTTATGGACCACTGCTTCAATTTTTCCTAATTTTTAATTGATATGTCTTGTCAGTATGATTAAATAATTCTTAATTTGTATGGCGACATTGCATTCAACCCACTAAACACATCTTGACTGGTCATAAACTCTAAACACGGTTAATTGATCATGGATGAGCTCATAAGGTTAGTATTTAAGATATAATTATGCATTGTAATCCTCAGTTCTTTTTTTTTTTTTAATGAAAGTTGATAAAATATGGAGGTGTCGTTTTCAATTGTTGATCCTTTCTCAATATTCGTTATAAATCAATGAGTTAATTGATCTTGTGCTTTTTTTTTCTCTTCAATCCCGTAATATCGTGGTCTTTTCCATATGGAATTCAACAGTATTATATGATATCAAGTTGATTGTTGGTATCTTTTTGCTATAGCTTATTATTATTTATATTAGTTATTTTTCTACTATTTGAAAGTTCTACTGAACAAACGGTAAACTAACTTGTCTTTCATACTATAGAGAGTTGTGTTAAAATCCGAATAAGAATTATGTATGTTGATACCACTTTTTAGAAATAGAAGAAATGAGATTATATGTCACAATATAAAATAGCAATTTCAACACAAGAAAAAGAAAGTATTATGGCAGATGAACAAAGAATTTATTAATAATGGAAAGAAAAATACAAATAATATTGTGTATCTAATATAATTTTAAATCTCTTAAAGTCATATGAAAGTTAAGAATCACGTTGATTATATATAGGATCCAAAAGAACATTTGGTTGGAAAGAGGATCAAAAATCGCGTCAAAAGAAGGAAATGAACTTTTCTTGGATATATACGACGCTTAAGCGGCAGCCACACGGCACACGGCGCACATAGCTCGAGCATTAGGCGGGAAATGACAGTGGTAGCGTTTTCAATGACGCACAGGTGCTGAGTTTGGGACCAAATTGATTCCAAACTTCCAATTTCTGCCCAAAAACTCTACATACATCTTTAACACATTTTTCAATCAATCCAGAATATCCAACGGAATTTGGGTCTCAAAATAACAAATCTCCACCTTGACACAAATTTCATTACAATGAACAAACTTCAAATATTCTTCATTGGAGACAAATTTCACTGCAAAGAATAAACCAATGAATCTTCACTCCAAAAAAATCCTTTTCCTCTTCAACAAAGTCCAACTAGGACAAATCCAATCAACTGAATCCAAACACTGCTCGGCAGAATTATTTCAGGCACTAAAATTTGCTTAAATTATCATCACGAGCAATAAAATCACAAATAATTCAAAAGGTTACCAAATATGGTCGAAACACTCCTTGAAACACAATCAATACAACCAAATGCTCGTGTCGAAGGTTTCTTGCTAAACTTAATAGCTTCAACTATACTTAAAGCATTCCCTGCTAATTCAGCTTCTTTTACCACTGTGGAAGCCTAATGTTTCTTCTAGGTCTATCTCTAGCAATTAAATACGATGGCACTGCTGGTGGTGGTGGTAAAGCAACATTATCCATAACTTCTGAACTCAACTGAATTGTATTTTTCAACATGGACCCCAAACCAAACTCCAACGATACTGTACCAAACAAAATATCCACCAATGTACCAAACCTCTACTAATTTCTTCAAAGATTCTGAATAAACTTGCAAGACATATAACGAGGAATTTCACTATCCCTCCAACACAAAATGGGCACCTTTACAAACCTTCAGAGCTCTACCTTTTCCGGTGAACTTATCCTTTTAAATCAGGAGTACATGAGGAGATAAGATTTCTTTTCAAATCTGGAATGTATCTCACTTCATCAAGTGTTCTAAACATCATATCCAATATTTTAAGTCTGACTCTTCCAATACCAACTATTTTAGAGGGTGTGTTGTTGCACATAACTACAACACTTTTCAAAACTTCTTCATATGTTAAAAACAAATCCTGATTGGGACATATATGAAAAGTGCAAGTTGTATCAAAACTTCGATCTTCGTCAGGTTTGGAATCGCCTTCAGAAATAACCAAAAGCTCTCCATCATTCAAACTGTTCTCTACAATATCTATTTCGCTTAAAGTATCCAGTTGTTTTCCCTTCCAATTTACAGCCAATTTTTTTTTATTCTGTAACTTGTAACAATCTTTCTTAATGCGCCCTTCTTCTTGCAACAGTTACAAACTTTATTACCAGAGTTAGACTTTAAATTGTCCCTCTCATAACCAGTATGCTTCATCTTTTTCTTGAGCCTTAGATCTAATATGCTTCATCTTCTTTTTGAAAAACAAAGTATCATATATTTTTTCGACGATGTATCACGACCATATAATATTATGTCTCTAAACGACATATATGAAGCAGGGAAGGAACACAAATTAACGAAACCCAAATCCTCTTCATAATACTTAAATCTCTAAGGTTTCCAAATCAACGACAATTTTTTTAAAGATAATAAAGTTATTTTCTAAGGATGTGTCTTCTGTTACGATGAGAATATAAACATTGCTTCAGGTGAAATTTGCTAGTTAGACTCTTAGTCATACGCAATTTGCTCCAACTTCAACCATAATCTTCAATTTTTTTTCCTTCAAAACGTACTGAACAATATAATTTGAAAGATGCATATGAATCTATGATATGGCCTTTTGATCCTTACGTTGTTTCTCTTACATTGATTAATTTGAAAGCATCTTCTCAGATTCCAACAAAACGTCGTTCAAATCCATTTGAGCGAGTATTGCTCGCTTCATTGCCTATTATAATGAAAATCTAGTGCTGTAATCCAAAAACAGAATATCATACTTCGTGATTGTCACACAAGAATAAAATTTCGAACAAATCGAACATTAAACTCTGATACCACTTATTAGAATTCGAACAAGAATTATGTACGTTGATCCCACTTGTTAGAAATAAAAGAAACAATATTATATAGCACAATATGAAGTAACAATTAAAACACAAGAAGAACAAAATAATATCGCAAGGAACAAAGAATTTATTAATAATGGAGAGAAAAATACAAAAAAAAATATTATGCATCTAATACAATTCTAACTTTCTCAAAGTCATATGAAAACCAAGAATTATGTCAACTATATATAAGACACAAAAGAATATGTTATGGTTCGAAAGATGATCAAAAACTGCGTTAAAAGAAGGAAACAAATTTCTGCCGAATATATACGGTGCTTGAGCAACAGCTTCGCGCCAGGCGAGTGGTACGCGATGTTCTAGCATTAGGCAGGCAGTAACGAGAGCAACAGTAGCGGCACTTCCAATAACACCCAGGTACTGAGTTTCGGTTCAAATTGTGTCAAAGCATCAAATTTCTGTCCCAAAACTTCTCATACCTCTTTAACACCTCTTTCAATCAATTCACGAACATTCAACGAAATTTGAATTACAAAATAACAAGTTAAGTTATTAAAGGATAAAATTTGCATAAAAAGTCTCAATTTTTTAAAATTAATTTTCATTTTTAAAAAAAAGGCACATGTTCATATTATTTGAGATTTGATTGTTGGACTGCGATCATTCCAAGAGTTTAACAAATACCCTCATGATCCAAATCCAATAGTGGTAAAATAAAATGCAACTTATATTGTTTGTTGTTTACATATAAATTAACATGAAGAATATCTAGTATTCTATATGCATTCGAAAGTAGAAAGCAGATGAAATGAGGAATATAAATTGAGCCAAGAGTTTAATGAACAGTTCTTAAGACAAATTTCTATCGCAGTGGTGCTCATTATGAACGAATATTGGCTTCAAAATATAACTACCTCTCCTTACAATAACAACACTTCAAACCACAAAAAAATGATGTACCAAAAATGTGTTGTACTCTCTTATAAAAATAGGGACTAAATGTAGAAAGCTTTTAAGTACGTATGACACAATGAATATGAAAGACAAGGTGAATATTGAATGCAAATTCAAAAGGAATACGGAGCCTATATAACAATAAATCAAAAGCTGTGTTTGAAAAGACACAAATATGAAAAAAAAAATCTGGAAGGATACAATGGTTCTGCAACATAAAAGACTAATACTTGGGACCTAACACGTGTCGCAATTAAAAGAATGATGTGTCAAAAATCTATTGGAATTTAAATTCACATTTTTCAATTGGATAAATAAAGTAAATGAAATAATCATTTTATTTGTCCAAAAAAATATATAGGGATCATCACATAAATAGGGTGGTTACAAAATGCAATTTAAAAATTAAGAAATTAGGTTTATTATTTCAAAAATCAGGTCTTAATTAAAAAATATTTTACTAATTAAATATATTTAAGTCACGGCATTATACAATTTATGGTTACAGTTACGTACTAATCATAATCATATATATCACAGTCACAAATCACAAATTTTATAAGTCACATCTTATTTTCTCGATCACAAATTATGAAATTAATAAATCAAATATTATTTTTTCGATCATAAATCACAAATTTTATAGATCACAATTTTTTTGTTGGTAACAGACTATCAAATTAATAGGTGATATATTATTTTTTCAGTCACAAATCACAAATTTAATGAGTTACAATTTATTTCAATTACAAATTATCAAATAATAAGTCACGTACTATTTTTCGATCACAAATTATCAAATTAATTAATCACAACTTAATAAATTGTAAGTTATTATTATAAATTTAGTCGAAGTTTCAAATTTTCAAATTATATATTATTTATTAGTCATAAAATATATATTTCGTCTCACATATTATTTATTGGTCACAAATTAACCAATTTATTGATTACAATCAATTAAATAATTGGTCATAAACACTTTTCACGCCACCCTCACCCTCACCCTCACCCAAACCCAAACCAAACCAAACCAAACAAAACCCTCTACCTGTACCATCAGAACCACCACTAGCGGCACCACCTCACCGTCGACACCATCATCGCATTGCCGCACCACCACAACCACCTTTTTTCCTTGCACGATCATTACCATTGGCAACCAGAAAAATGCACTACACAAATATCACCACACACAGATCAACATCACAACCCATCACCATCGCCTCCCTATCGATCGCCACCGGGTACATACTTAAACTAGCCCAAAACTAATCTGGCGAAGAATAAAAAATTGCAATTTAAACCCTAAACTTCACTATTCATCCGCCGCCTCCACGGTAAAAGCCTCATCGTCGAAAATAATAGCTGCAACCATGACCTGCAAAGCCTAAAACTTGCTGTCATAGTATCCAAATATGGGATGTCATGATAGTGCTTTCATACTGCACCACGAAGATCTAGCCCAAATTAGAAAAAATGCAATTAAAACCCTAAACTTCACTATTAATCGAACTCTTCCACAATAACCACCCCATCGTCGAAAAACACGAGCCGCAACCAAGATACCCAAGACGCCATCGCAGGGCCTAGAATCCGCCATCCAAATGCCTACAACCCCGATAACGATGTGCCCAAATCTGGGCAGTCGTAACGACGCTTCCACAGTAGCACCTCGAAGACACTACAATCTGAAAGCAATTAATAAACCATAATACCAAGATCTTTAGAATTCATGATTTTCACATATTAATTTAATTGATCAAGAAACATACATTGATCCATAGCAATAATTGAATTATTTAAACTTGCAAAATAGAAACTAGTGAAATCAAGAAATTTTTCTCACTCTTTACCTCTCTACAATTGAATGTTTAATTTGATGGGTTACATTCACGTTTCTAGGCAGAGAAAAGTAATTTCGTGAGCCATAAAAAAATTACCCACTTTTCATCAAAATAGACAGTTATAAAACTATCACTTCTCAATTGGCCAACGGGATTTTAGAAAAAATAAACCACTTAAATTAATTTATTAATAATATTACTTGGGCCAAATTAATTGGTCTTGCATTCTCCCACTTGGTCCATGTAATATTACATCGTTATATGGTCTTTAACATTATGTGCATAAAAAAGCTAAAATCTCTTGTACATTGGTCACTTAATATAGCATACTTAAGTAAAGACTAATAAGAGTCATGACGGTTTTACTCCATCATTTCGACATAATTCCTTCCATGTACTACAATATTAGTCTCTACCTAACATGACACGTAATGAGAAGTTCGATAGCTGCATTTCAATAATGTCTTTGGAAAAACTATCCTTATCAGCATTCATATACTAATTATTATGACAGAAATAATATTTTGTCAAAAAACAATACATAAACGAGCTCAAAGCTTCAACTACATAAATTCCATAATATCAGTGATCATTTTCAATAATGTCCATTCTTTCGACGTGTTCACAAAATGTTTTCGGTGACAATCCTTTCGTTAGTAGATTTGCAATCATATTATTGGTGTTAATATGCTTGATTGACACCTTTTATTTTTGAACTTCTTCTTTAACGGTAAAGTACTTCAATTTTATGTATTTAACACTTTTAGAGTACTTGTTGTTCTTTAAAAAGAAGACTGCTGCAGAATTGTCATAATAAAGTTTCGATGGCTTAGCAATACTGTTGACAATTTCAAGCCCTGAAATAAAGTTCCGTAGCCAATTTCCTTGAATCGTGGCCTCAAAGCATGCCACAAACTCAGTTTTCATAGTAGATGCTATAATGATCGATTGCTTTGCACTTTTTCATGATATAGCCCCTCTGCTAAGACGAATAGATAGCCAAATGTAGACTTTCTAGTATCTACATATCCAGCAAAGTCTGAATCTGAATATCTAATGATCTCTAAATTATCAGATCTCCTATAAGTGAGCATGTGGTCTTTCGCTCCTTGCAAGTATCTCAAAACTTTCTATACAGCTTTCCAATGATCAAGTCCTAGATTACTTTGATACCTGCAGCATTCCGACGGCAAAACTGATGTATGGCCTGGTGCAAGTCTGGGCATACATTAAGCTCCTTACAAGATATGCATAAGGAATAGCTGTCATTTGTTTGCGTTTCAATTCATTCTTAGGACATTGCATGAGACTAAATTTGTCTCCTTTTTGAATTGGAACGACATTCGCTGAACAATTTTCCATCTTAAATCTCTCTAAAACTTTCTTGATGTATGCTTTCTGAGACAGCCCTAACAATCTTTATAACCTATCTCGGAATATTTCAATTCCAATCACATAGATTGTCTCTCCCATATATTTCATTTCAAAATTTTTAGAGAGAAATTTATTGGTCTCGTGTAATAGACTAAGATAATTAGTAGCTAGCAAGTTATCATCAACAAGTAGAATAAAAAATATAAACTTTCTCCCACTGACCTTTAGATATATACATTAATCAACAATATTTTCTTTAAATCTAAAGGAAGTAATGGTGTCGTTGACCTTAAGATACCACTAATGGAAAGTTTGTTTAAATCCGTATATTAATTTCTTTAATTTACACATCATGTGTTCCTTTCCTTCAACTGAAAAACCTCTAGGCTGATCTATATAAACTTCTTCATCTAAATTTTCATTTAGAAACCAATTTTCACATCCATTTGATGTAACTCTAAGTTATAATGAGCTACTAAAGCCATTATAATCTTGAGTGAATCTTTCTTGGAGACTGGTAAAAAGGTCTCATTATAATCAATGACATCTTTCTAAGTAAAATCTTTGGCTAGAAGTCTAACTTTATATCATTCGATATTACCATTAGAGTCGCGCTTGATCTTAAAGACCCATTTGTACAAGTAAAATCTTTGGCTAGAAGTCTAACTTTATATCATTCGATATTACCATTAGAGTCGCGCTTGAGCTTAAAGACCCATTTGTACCTAACTCTTTTACAGGATTCAAGTAATTCAACAAGATCCCAGACTTCATTATGTTCCATATTTCAATTCATCTTTCATAGCAGCATCTAACCACTTATCAGAATTAGCACTCTCAATGGCCTGTGAAAATGAAATTGGATCGTCATCAATAATTCCCAAGTCAAATTCAGACGCTTGCAGTTAAACCACATAGTCATCAGAAATAGCATATCTAAGTTGTCTTTGTAACCCTCTTAATGCTATTTCTTGTGGTTCATTTAGTACAGGTTCATTAGTAGCAATGTCATTGTGAGATGTTTGATCATTTATTTGTTGTTCGGTTAAATTGTCATGTTGTTCAACAATTTGGGGAACAACAACATTAGAAGAAGTTGAGAGTAGAGAAACTTGAACTCTAACTTCTTGTATTTCCACATTCTGTGGTTCTAAACTCCCACTAACTTCGTCATTCTCAATGAACCTAACATTTTCAGTTTCAAGAATTCTAGTATTATGGTCAGGATAATAAAATCTACCCCTTTGATTTTTCTAGATAACCATTGAAAAATCCACTGATTGTTCTTGAATCCAGTTTCTTTTCAAGTGGATTATATAAATTCTTGTTTCGGGCAACCCCAAACATGCAAGTGCCTCAAATTGGGTTTCCTTCCCATCCACAGTTCAAATGGATTTTTGGAACTGCTTTACTGGGAACCCTGTTTTGCAAATACATAAGAGTCTTTAATGCAAACATCCACAAAGAAATGGATGAAGAAGAATTACTTAACATACATTTAACCATTTCTATTAGAGTACAATTACACCTTTCAGTTATACCGTTTTGTTGTGGTGTATCGGGTATAGTGTATTAAGAACATATACCATGTCTTTCAAGAAATTTAGCAAATGGATCAGGGTGTTGCCCAGTTTCAACATACCTTCCATAATGTGAAAAACATAATCATAATGTGAAAAATTATTTATAAAAGTGATAAAATATTTTTCTCCGTCAAAGTATGGAACATCAAAAGGTACATACATATCGGTGTGTATTATCTCCAGAAGCTATGTGCTTATTATGGCTCATTTCTTTGTATGTTTGGTTTGTTTACCCTTAATATAATACACACAAGTTCCAAAGATCACTAAAATCCAAGTCTGGAAAGATTTCATTTTTTATCAATCTTTCTATCCTTTTTTTGGATATGTGACCCAAACGTCATATCGTTCATTCAATAAACCACGTTTAGTATCAATATTATGATGCAAGGTTTAAAGAATCTCAGCAAAGAAATTATCAAGCTTTAATTTATTTATGTCATCACAAAGAATAGAGGAACTGATAAGATGATTTTGTTTAAACAAACTCAAACATCCATTTCCATCATTAAAGAAATATACATAAAGAGTTTGAAATAAATCTAAATGTTGTCCTATATCTAAAATCAAACGGTAAGTTCCAATGGCTTCAACAGGAGCTTTGACTCGATTGTCCATGAAAATAAACTTTTCATTTGGATTTATGGTCTTGATTGAAAGGAATCCCTGCATCATCTTGGTAACATGAGTTGTGAAAGTTACGAATTACTAAATTAACGGCTACTAAGTTACGGAATGGTTAAAATTATCCGATTCTAGTTTTGACCCTACGTGCGGAATTATACAATTAACAAACAACAAGTCACTTTTAATGTTTCTAGATGATTAAAAAAAGGGTCCAATTATCCTAAGTTGAATTGCCACAGTTTGTAATATGGAAAGCAATAAATAACACAAATATGATGACGGAGAAACCTAACTGTGTAAAAAATCCGAGACCAAGAACTACCTCCACTATAGACAATATGTGTTACAGTTCAATTCCAAGTTAGTTCAACTAGCTGTTGTAAACCCTAAAACTCCAAGATCTGTTGTTCCTCTAGACTCGCGATCTACTACCGTAGATACTATCTAGCCAACCACTAGATCTCCCGATCTACCTCCTGTAGCTTCCAAGATCAGCTGTAAATTCTAGACTTTCAATCTTCTGAACACGTCTCTTCCAAATGAAATTCCAAGAACTCTCCGTTCTTGTGCTTTTCATGTACTTGCAGTCTAACCTCTCTCAACCTTCAGCAACATCTGAAATTCAACTGAGAAAGTACATTCCAAAGATGTTTAGGAAGTATGTGTTTTGGATTCTTCAATTTGATGTTTTTCCTCAAACATGTAGTTATATGATTTCAAGAAAAAATGATGAATCACAACGAAAGAATATGTTTTTGGATCTTTAGAGAATAAGACGAGGCAATGAACATAATGAAAAACCATCACAAATTTTGTGCATAGGGTTGGGTATTTATAAAAAAGGGTAAGGGTAATTTGATTGAATCGGCTGGATAAATTTATTTAAAAATGCAAATTAGGATTTTTCTGATTGACCTATCGCTCGAGTGAAAAGTTGGCGACAGTCGAGCAACACACTATCGCTTGAGCGAGAGCTCAACGACAGTCGAGCGACAGACATTCTATTTTTGTCCTTCGAGCAATGTCCAGGCAATATGCTAACGAAAATGCAATGTCGTGTTTCTCCTCTTTTCATGCTCGAACCCTAGACCTCATAACTCAATTTATACAAATTACACCATAGGTCATTGACTTTTACAACATGTTACACATTAGTCCTTTTGTCCAAAGAATCAACAATACTAAAAACCTAACAAGTTGTACATCTAGAATAAATCCACCAAGTATTATAAGGAACTTCTACCAAATTAGACTCGAAACATACATAAGAAATAATCTTACCTTTACTTTCGAACCATGCCTTACGTTTCAGACAGTCCTTTTTATGGTGCCAAAGTTTACGACATAAATGGCACGTATCTTTCTTGTGGATTTGGGCAAAAGATTCATTTATCTTTAACGATCCTTGCTTGATGCCCTTTCCACAGCTTTTTTTTTATATTTTTTTCCAACTCCTTAATGACTTACTAGATGAATGGAATGAGTTTCTTGATTCTTAAGCATTGTCTCTTCTTACACGAGCATACTATGTAATTCATTCACATTCCATTTGTCATTTAAGGTATTATAGTTCATATGGAATTGATCATACGCAGAAGGCAAGGAGTTGATAATAAACTGTACCAGAAAATTCTCATCTATAGTCATCCCAAGAATCTTAAGTCTTGGTGGAATGTTACTCATTTCAATAATATACTCATGCATGGTACGAGAACGATCAAATTTCATGATAGGTAGGGTACCCATCAATGTGCCAGCAATTGATTTGTCAACTGTTTGGGAACGTTCTTCCACTAACTTCATACATTCTTTATCAATCTCAATTTTAGGGATAGTGAATTTGATATTTTTTGCTACGGTCATTCGCATAAATATTAGGCTTAATCTGTTTAATCTTTCCCAAGCCATATGGAAAAATCTTTCATTAATACTGCTCTCATCGGTGAGGTCAACAAGTTTCTCAACTTGAAGTGTGAAGTCTAAGTCCAAAAGTTCACACCAGTTAAAGAAATTGAGTCAATTGAACAGTGGTACAAATGAAGCGTGCGAATGCAGAGAAATGGGAACAGATACTGCAAAATATAAAATACTCTAATATTAATGCTTTGAGTTTGACTTAAACACTTAAGTTCAGATTCAGATAACATTAAATATATATATCGTAGTTCTCTTTGGGTGATACTACGTCACACTAATCATAATAAATATAATGATTCTAGTTTAATGTCACTTAATTGGTAATTAAATACACTCTAATCAAACATGTATGACATATTTGGATATACAAAACACATTTAATAAGTATATCAATTGACCTCGATCATGTTCAAGATTAATAAAGTTAATTGATCAACTTTTGAGCGATTCATAATAATTTTATAATCTATGAACGTCAATATAATCTAAACAACAACAACAACAACAATAATAATAATAATGCCATCTTCATTTATAAGCATCAGACTATCAAGAGTAATTGATAAATAAATTATGTAATTTAGTGCTCACAATACCATAATATTTTGCCACTTTGGTGACTAACAAATAACATTAATCGAATACTAATTACATAAATATAATATTTATCACTTAATGTTTATTTACAAATTTGCATGTTCTTGTTTAGCAACAAAAACATAATAAACCCATCACTGACTATAAGAATTCTTTTATTTCACGTAATCAGATTCTATAAGCAAATGAGATACACTTTATAACAGGCTATTAAAGTAATAATTATTAATTAAAAAGGCTATTGCATCCATATCATGTAAACTCTAAGTAAATCACATCATTTTCACCACTTAATTTCCACCGGTCTATAGTTTATCCAAGAAAAAACTTATAAACATAAAACATAATTATTATTGCACTTACCAATGGCGCACTTTACGACCTTTACTCTGTAAAAACAAGGCCCACTTGTTAATCAGTTTATTATTTAAACTTGCATATGTGTCTCATTCCTTCAACAAGTCAATTTTATAGTTTAAGACCACTGATTTACGGATTTTCATGACGCAGGAAAAAAAATACAGCCCTGAATTTCAACAATAATTAGTTTCATTAATTTCAACAAAAACCTCGATTTATAAGTCTATAAGAAATAATTAAGGATAAATAAGTGGAAAACATAATCTTTAAAGAAAAATCAAGAATTCCCTAACTTGATTTGACACCACATGAAAGCAATTAATTAATCATAATACCAAGATCTTTAGAATTCATGATTTTCACATATTAATTTAATTGACCAAGAAACATACATTGATCCATAACAACAATTGAACAATTTAAACTTGTAAAATAGAAACTAGTAAAATCAAGAAATCGTTCTCTGTCTTTACCTCTTTGTAATTGAATGTTTATTTAATGGGTTACCTTCACATTTATAGGCGGAAGCAGTTTCATGGGTCATAAAAAAATTACTCACTTTCTATTAAAGTAGACAGTTATAAAATTGTCACTTCTCAATGGGCCAATAGGATTTCAACAATAATAAACCACTTAAATTAATTTATTAATAATATTACTTGGACCACATTAATTGGTCTTACACAATCGTCAACCGTCGCGTTGAAGTGCATGCCCATGGGTCCCAGCGCTGCAGCGCAGCAACACCCAATGGTATCATCGTCTCATGTTTAAGCATTGCAATCGTGTCTCAACAATGCACGTCGTTAGGGCACCGCCACTCCACACAGATGCAACTGATTGTAAGCAAACGTTGGTGGCGCTTTCACTGCAAGTGGCCAAGTTGGAAATTCATAATGTAGAGAGAGAGAGAGAGAGATTAAACTTAAAATTCATTTATTATGAGTGATTATTAATAATTCATTTATTTAAAAATATTAAATAAAGAATTATAACCTAATTTATGTAAGATTAAACTTAAAATTTGATAATGAAATGTAAACATTAAAAATAGGTCTAAGCGTAATTTCCTAAAAATAAATTGTGCCAAGCCCAATTCTAGAATCCACATCCCACAGCCCAATTGAAGGCACGCATGTCGGGTTCAATATCGAACCCAATAGAATCTACACATTCTCCCTCCTGAAGACTTGTGGTACTCTTTAGGGCCCAAATTCAAATTTCAAATTTAAAAAGAGTATTTCTACATTTTCCTCCAATATCAAATTCTAACCTTTAAAATTTATGTCCCCTTACAAGGTATTAACTTTTGATTTCTCATTCATTCGAAAATGATTTAACACAACCAATATATATTATCTACCCACGGAGCTTTCGACTATGAACTCATGACAATTGATTGTAGGACCCATCCAAATATTTGTCAAAGTTGATTCAAAATCAAGTTTATAAGTCCATTTCCAACAAAACCACCCAGCCTTTTCAACATAAATCAAATCACAGCATTACTATCACTTTCAGTTTGCTCGGGACCCCAATTTTCGGAAGAAAAACACGTTTATAATATAGCAAAAAAATTCCATGGAATTTCCTTTCCTTCTTTCACTCCACGTGCCATGTGTTTCCCATTTTTCAATGAAATGGTTTTCCTTCGGTTTTGTTGTCAATTGATTTTCCAGCTTTTGCACCTTTTCTTTTTTTTTTTTTTTATTTTTTTTTTTTGACAATTTGAAAAAAATTCTAGATACAATTGTAAAAATAATTTATCACATTTATTGACAATTTTCATGCAAAGTCAAACGAATGGTATTCGGTATAATAATTTTTTTTAAAAAAGTGAAAAATTATACCAATCAAACACTATTAATTATAATTCTCAGTAAAACAATTTTTAGGCAATTCAATTCCCTGAAATTTATTTTCTTTCCACCCATTTTTCACATTTGCAATCAAACGGATCCTAAGAGCTACATAAAGGGAAAGTTTCACATAATTCATACAAGTGTACTATTTGACGCAATTTCATTGGCAATTTGGCCAAAAAATAAAATAAAATAAAATAATTGATAATTAATTGTCAGTACCTATAAGAATCTTGTGAAGAATTTCCCTATACTTGAGGAATTTTCCAGAAAAATATATTCTCCTATAATTGGGCAAACATTTATTTAGATAGCACAATGTACCTAGAAAAAATTCTTAATTTTTTAGAATAGTATATGTTGTCGAAATAGTCACCTCAAGACTAAAGATCATTACTATAAGGAAATTCTTGGTGTCCAGCATTCCACGTATCTATAGCATAAGATGTGTCAATGAAAATTATCCCCAATTATTCTATGAAATGGGACAAAAAAGATATTAGCACCTAGATAATTATGTGCGTATATGATTCCCTATAGGCCGAATCGAGCTCTCTCGACTCGTTGATCAATGGACTGGGCCCCACTCTTGACAGTCGAGCTGGATTAGGCTATACAGCGAACTTTTCGATTTTTTAGACCGATCACAAAGACCATGAGTTAAGCTCAGCTCACTAGGCCAAAATTCGAGCGTGTGGTCCATTGCCACCGCTATTTTACAAGAATTCTTTGATGATATGTTCGTGGGTTGATCGTCTAGATTGCATGCATTGAATTTAACTGAATTATTGGCAAATTTTTATTTTATCTCTAGCTTGAAATGTAAATTATTTTTTAGCCTCTATTTACACTGTTACGTTTTAAATGATGGAATCGAAAATTGTTTGAAAATAAAATAGTGAAAGAAAAGAAGAAAAACCACAATAATTTTTTCATCATGGTGTTTTTGGTTAAGCCTGAATTATAACTCATTTTTGTTTTTCATTTAATGTAATTCTTTTAAATGAAAATAATAATAATTGAAAAAATGCGTAGTTCGACCTTAACAATACATAAAGGGGGTGAATATGTGTATAGTGCAGAATTTAAAATTACTAACGAATTAAATAGCAACAAGTTACTTTTTAATTCTTTTCTAGATGATTAAAAATTCAAGTCATTTTAGTTCTAAATTTGAATACCGTAGTTTATATAATCAATTAATAAACAAAGTAAAAGCAGTAAATCAACACTAGGATAATTACGGAGAAACCCAACTAGAAAAAATTTCGAGCACTTTGTCAGTCAATCCACTATAAACAATTTTAACAACTTACAGTCTATCAGACTAGAAGACCTGTACTATCTGATCTCTCGACTGCACTCCTTATAACTCTCTTTGGATCTTATGTTCCCCTACACCAATCCTTAGCTGTTGTTGCCAAAACTCTCTGTGAAATCTGCTACCCAACAGCACTCCTAATCTTCTGAAATCGTCTATCTCTCGTGGATCAACGAAGAACGTCTTATTCTTCACAGACTGGAACTTCAGTCAACTTCCCTCGATTTTCAGAACTCTGACCAGATGTAGAGGAAAAACAGTTTGATATTTGAATTATTGGAACGATGATTTTCTCATCAAAACAAATTCACAAGATGAAAGTTGAAAGATAAAATATATGAATTCTCTCACAGTTGAAGCTCTCTTAATGATCAACCTTAATTCTCACGTTCAGATGTGCTTTGGTATATATAGGTAGGTTAGAAAATGAATGGATCGAGTAAAAAGCCTTTAAATCATGAAATAAAAATTTTTCGGACAACATTATCACTCAAGCGATAGCTCAGCGACACGCTGTTGCTTGATCGAAGGCAAGACGACAATCGAGCGACGGAGGTTCTTTTTTTTTTTTACGCTTAAGCCAATCAATGGCGACAGTCTAGCGAAAATCCGCGCCATACTTTCCTTCATTTGTCATTCTCGAACCCTAGACCTAAAAATCCTATTTCAACTATTTACATATTACTCCTTAGCTTTTTAAACAAATTACAATTCAATCCTTTTGTTTACAGAATTATCAGTTACAAAACATATAAAACCTAACAAACTCCCCCTTGACATTATGTGAAAAAACTACTAAGTCAAAGCAGTAATAAAAAATAAAGTACATACACAAAACATATAACAAGCTGACTGACTTAAACAGTTCTGTAGTTTAATAAGCACTTGTTTCCTGAAACAAATAAGTTAACACGCAGTGTAAAATGTGTGAAAACAGTATAATAAAATAGTTCGAGTAGTTCATATAATCTAGGCAATTTATGAGTCAATTAGACTTGTTCAGTTTTAATTTGCATGCTAAATCAAGACGTAGTAACAATGCAACCCAACATACCACAAAGACACATCGATACTACTAAAATATCAAAGTCAATTTAGCATAATTAAAATCAAAAGTTGTACATCAAGTAGATAAATATATACATCCTGTGAAAGCAAGAATATCTATTCCATTAAAATATCGACTCCCCCTTTTGTCACAAAATGACAAGGAAGCAAGAAATATTACAAAATCTCCCCCTTATTGTAAACTCTCAATTTTTTATGCATGCAGTAGGCAAATTTATCTATATCTCTCCCCAACAACCACGCAGATATAAAAATCAAATGTTAATGAATTCAATTTCAATTTTTTTTTAAAAAAAAAAATTAACACTAATATATAATCACTCAAAAATACAGTCTTTAGCAAGCAAAAATATAATCAAAATATAGTAAGTATTCCCACACACTTGACTCAAGGTAAGCATGAAGTAAATTGTACAAGTGGCGCATATATGTAAAGTGTCACTAATTTGTTGTAAGCAGGATCTCAAACCTTAATTTTGTGATAAAGAATATGCAAAATATCATCGTCAATAAGTGTACTCTTCTACTTATGAAAATCAAATCATTTAAAGCACATTAGGACTTTTAAATAAAAACTCTTTTTTATTACTATTTTCTTTTCTCCCCTTAACTTTTTGCATATTTATTTTTCAAGTATTATTTTTTTTAATATTTGAAACTCATAATTATTTTTCACATTTTAAGTGCAGACTCTTCTCCATTAAGCAACTAAAATTACCCATATACGAACTTTAGGCCGATTAACCAAAGACAGTTGACCATAGACACCAGATTTTGAGAAACTTCGCAGGCTTAATTACTCGAGTCAAATAGACTCCGAATAAGAATATAAGATATTGAGTTTTTTATTATCGGAAATAAACTTGAACTTATATTTAATAAATACGGTCAATTCATGCTTGAAGTCACCTTACTAACAAGTGGCTGTCATCCCAAATCTCACACATGCAGTAGAGTCCCACTAACAAAATCATAGTGTGTACAGTGTAGATGGTATATGAAGAGACCAATACTAAATACTCCATATAAAACCTAAGCCAGCAATGAAAAGTATGTTACAGCGCATCAATTAAACTCATTCTAGAACACAACCAACAAGATCAAATACATTGTATGTTATGCTATAAAAACAAAGTCCCCCATTTGTTTAAAAAAATTCTACAAATTTTCAAAATGAGTTTTTATTTAAATTTAAAGCATGAATACACTAAGCACAAAACAAAACAAAATAAAAATCAAACACACAATTTAAAACAAAAAAACATGCATAGGTCAATCCAAACGTGACTAAAATGCGCATGCATAAAACAAAAACAAAAAACAAACAAATAAATGTGATACATATAAAAAGCAATAACACATAACTATTAAGCATGCGTATGCATCAAAAATATCTAATCAATTAGCCATGCAAATGCTCTCATCAAAAATAAACTTGACTTGCGTAAATATGACGACGAGCCAACCATGAACTTAATTTTGTCATCAATTATATTCAACAAGATGATTCTTAACAATTTAAGTTATTAATTGTTAAAGGTTAAATTTTCCAAAGCATCTCAAATTTTAGAATTTTGAATTTAAACCAATTATATTTACTTTAAATTATTCTTTGTATATATACCAAATTTAAATGCTTGCTTAATAAGACATCAATAATCTTATTCTTTCACGAACCAGATTCTAGTAATATTGATACATGAGTTTACTAAGACGTTATTATTCTTGTCCCACGATTAATTTGGTGGGGACTCTATTTGGTTCGCTAATTTTTGTAGCATAGAACCACCTTACTTTTGTTCTCCTAAAAATGAAGAATAATTGTATTCGTTGAGACTTAACTTTTTTCAAAAGGTTAAGTGGAAGGTCGAATAAAATAATTGTAGAAAATTACAATTTCTAGTGTAGATTTTCTGTTTTTAGATGCAGTTTGACATGATAATGTAACGTAAAAGTTTTTTACTTTCAGTGTATAACTGCGTTAACAGGTATTACGAATGAGGAAATGGTCCATTTAGGATTTTTTTTATGGTCCTTATTTAGCAAAATTTCACTTACGAAGGAAATTTGGTTTGTCCCATGTGAATAGAATTAGAAGGAGATGAGAAAATAGATATATACGAGTGTTTAGGCTATTGAAAAAAGTTCGCCCTATAATTTAGAGACCACGAGAGGAAGAAAATTAGAGAGAATATAGGAAGAATATAATTTTTGAACTAGTTCTTGTCCCGTAAGGTTTGGAAAGAGGGTGTTCTTGGAGTTTTGGGTGCGTAAAAGATATTGTGCGATTATATAATTTTTCACACGGTGAAACCTCCGTGTTTTACAAGTAGTGATTTTTCTCCTACTTTGAAGTTATTCTAATATATCTAGTGGTCTTATTATTGCTATTGTTCTCCATATCTATTTTCTATTCTTTTTGATATTTTTCAAAAGAAGATCATAGAGTTGAGAAATTAGTTTAGATTCCCATCACTCACATGATGTGACACACATTCGACCCCAATGACCTAGGGTTTGGATCGACTTTCTTGATTCATATATAAGAATGAGTGATGGAGGAATACTAACATTCAATCTTACTACTCTTATGTACTTAAAAAAATTTCTGTGTATGGGCCTTTACTGAAGAAAATTAAATGAAGTCAAGATGCAAGTCAAGAAGGTTAAGATAAAAATATAAATAAATAAAATAATATATTGTCTAACAACTCAAGCTTTACATGAAATACCTGAAAATCGATCAAAAACGAAAATATGTAAAATGAAAAATCGAAGGAGAGTTTACAAGAAAATTATTCATATTAACTTAGAACCAATATATGTATTTCATATTACAGGTTTGATCTCCTGCTCACAATTGATAAGATAAAATATTTTCACTGTTCTACTCAAAAGATCGATTTCATTTCATATTAACCACGAAAAATAATCATGTATGTACATATCTATCACTTCAAATACAACTAGCATTGGTTGTCCTTTCATATTATGTCATCAATAATTCTTGTCTGAATTTTCTTAAGTTGACTTCAAAGTTAGAATGATGCCGTTGTCGGAAAGGTAGTATGTAGTTACAGTAATGGTCCGTGACATGTATTACTGATATGCAACAATATTTAATGTTGCAATATTAACTTTGTCTTTTGGTAGTTTGAAATTTATTATCTTAGACCTTAAAGTTCTCAAGTAAATACATTTGACAATGGATTGATGACACATTTAGTACGAATGTTTAGTGTCCGTCGGGTACATTTTTTTCTCAAACTCATTTTAAATCACAAAGTTTCCTTATAAAAATAATTTTACAAACGAAACCATAATTTTTAACTACGCGTTTTCATAAAAACTACTTCACAAAATATATTCTAAAAAATCTACATTAAAACGTATTGAAACACGACATATATAAGATGTCAAAGGTACCTAATGTGTGTGTTTTGCAAAATTACTACTATGCTTCTGTTTGGTATGGATTAAAATTATATTTTTATTAGATTTTGATAAAATTTGATGAAATATATGATTAAAAAGTTATGAGTCTCATGAAATATGTGATTAAAATTAATTATTAACTTTGAATTAAATTATTAATCCCTACCAAACAGGAATTATATATGTTTGCACAAAAAACTGAACTTTTTTCCCATTTTTCAAAATGGATATAAATTGGCATTTTATATAATTTTATACATGAACCTACAAGTGTTAATTGGGCTGGGCCACCAACAGGGATATGCATTTAGTGTGGTCTTAACTGTAAACGTGTCAGGGTTGGCTCCCAATCCAAATGGAACGGTTTTTATATTTAAAGAAAATTAATATTAGCAAAGATAAGTAAAAGCGAATTACTACAAGTCCAGTCTCAAACGTCACAAATTAGGTTATCGAATTAAATCAAGCACATAACACACAATTAACCCAACACAAGTCTTTAAATTAGCTAAAAATCAGTAACTTAAACTACATCGTTCATCCTAACAATTAAAGAATTAGTTTGTCATAATTGTGGAAAAAAATAGAAAGAAAGGTAAAAAAATCATAATCAAGTTCGATTACAATGAAAGGGGGAGAAAAAAAAAGGAAT